>JAQIXN010001963.1:0-14249 GCA_034698145.1 Proisotoma minuta
GGACTAAGACCCCATGTAGAGCCAATAGCCCTCCTGCACTGCATGAGAGACACGGTGGCTTTCCGCGCCCTTCTTTCGCAGTGCAGTCTCCAATTCAGCTTGGAGTCCAGAGTGACTCCTAAACTTGCTTGCTTTTGCATATTTTAAAACATTGGTCTCTTTTGAAATATTTATTAATTATCATTGGTAATTTTACAATAAACTACAAAGATTAACAATACGTTGAAAATTAAATTGAGTGATTAAAGTCATAAATTGTGTTGAAATTTGAGAAGGTACATAGAAGCGTTAGTAGTTTCAATTTATCAATTTTTAATCCCTCCAACTGATTACCTAATTAAGATTAGAAAAAATATTTGTTCAATTCCATTGTTGGAAATACGAGAAAAATTTATCTAAAAAATTAATTGCAGTGATTGATCATTAAGTTGATTAATAATTAAGCTTAAGTAAATAAAAATTAAGTTATTAATAATTTTGGAACTAATTTATATGTTTTCTTGAATTGGCAAATATTTTCCAATACATATGCGAAAAAATTTCTTTGAGGAGGTTTACAAAATAAAGCCTGTTGTTTATGTATCTCCAATTGCGTATATAAAAGATTATAAGCCCGATAACTAACGAGATAAAGTAAACTTCAAAAAATTCAGACAAATTTTTGAAAGTGACGTATTCTCCAGGTGGCTGCAATTTATTCCAATTTTTGGCTTCAAACTCCCAACTGAATTGATACAGTTTTTCCCATTGGCTGTAAACTCCATTTTCAAATATTCTGTTTATGGCTGTTCTGGCCTTAGAACTGACGATGAAGCTTAAGTAAAACCAATAAATTTTGAAATCCGAAATATTTTTGGCGACATAGCATTTGTATTTTCCACCCAAAAGCACATTTTGCAGCCACAGAAGATTCCCCTGTAAATCTTGATTTAACACGCAATGTTTTTTTTGCTGATAATTGACTTGTTTAAGCATAGAATCAGCGGCAACACTTAAAGAAGATTTATTGAACAAATTGGGATCTAAGTTATTTGCAGCAAATTCTGTTTCCATTTTTTTCCAAGTCCCAGTTAACATCGAATCACTTATATTGTCAATAACAAAAGTAAAATTCCTTTCAACAAATTCCTTTAGAGCTTTCATTTCCTTAAATTTTAATGGCACAATGAGACCAGATGTTAAGAAAAATTCGTAATGATTAATTAAAATAATGCTGAAAAAGACGAGGGACTGGAGGACAAACTTGTCCAGTTTTGCAGAATTTGTAATCGGCTGTTTTAGGAACATTTGGGTTATTTCTAATAGAAAAAGCTTTGGTTTTTTCCCTCGAGCTGCAAAATAAAATGCAATTGTGCACAAAATCGTGAAAGCAGTGGCAACCCAAATTTTATAATCTAGTGGTACGACCCATTGGGTAATCCCAGATTGCTCTGATCTCTTTTCAAAATCACAATACAAGATATCAAATCCTTTAGTTTCCGAAATTAAGAGCAACCCAACATTTTCCAAATTGAAAGGAGAAAATTTTATAGATGTCTCTAAAAATCCTGTGGAATATTTAAAAGCTGTTGCCATATCTGGTGCCCAAGAACGTGTTACATTTATAGCAGAGAATATATATGGCACAATTTTTTCTCTTTCTGAGCAATAAATTGCGTGATATGCAAAATTTTCTGCGGTTGGTGGCCCCCAACATTTTACTATCGTTGTTCGTTGGGTTCGAAATGCAATTCTTAGCCCTTTTTCCCAGTAGGATGCAAAATTGTAGACGCTCATTGTTTTTAAATTCTGATTATTTAGCACTTTTACGAAGAAAGTTAGTTCTTTATTCCACCTGCAGAATGGACAGAAATAATGAATGCCATCTTAACACGAGTTTTTGGTTAATGTCCCTTTGGTCCTAACTTATAGATTACAACCCGTCCTTTAAACTGACCTCAATAACTCAGCCAAATCATGCACTAACCCCACAAATTAGGTATCGTTGGAAAGGTCTTGAGTTTGTGAATGTTGTAAAGATAAAAACCAAACCCCCAACCACCCCCACTTTTTTATATACTCAAAAAACCTCGTTTTTATCCTTTTTCTCATTGTTTTAAACGCATCAAAAATTAATTAATTTGACTTTCAAATGAAATTTGCAACCTCGATATTGAACCCTAATATTAATTTTTCTAATTTTCTGTCTCAAAAATTTTGGAATAACGCCAAAAAAAAAACTTAAAATGATGAATAATTTGATAAAAACGAGGTTTTTTGGGTATATAAAAAAGTGGGGGTGGTTGGGGGTGTGGTTTTTATCTTTACAACATTCACAAACTCAAGACCTTTCCAACGATACCTAATTTGTGGGGTTAGTGCTTGATTTGGCTGAGTTATTGAGGTCAGTTGAAAGGACGGGTTGTAATATATAAGTTAGAACTAACAAGGGGACAGTACTTTTTGCCTAAATTAAACCCCGTATAAATTATTTATATTGGAAATATTTTCCAAATATTTAATTAGGCAATTAAAACTTATCTTTAATTCAACTTTCATACGGATTTAAGTTTTATGCAATATTTAAAAAAAGCATTATCAAACCGAATTTGTCATAAATAAAACTCATTATTTTGAGAAGTTATTATAACAGCATTTTAATAAAGCACAACTTTGATTATTAAAGGGATATAATAGCTTGCCAATTGAACCTGCTAAATTCCCCAATTGTGACTAGATACTAGATATTTGTGGACTTTTGGACTTATCTCAAGTAAAAATTGTAGCTTTTTTTGCAACATTTTCATCTCCAAAGCACCACGATAGAAAATTAGGGATTCTACAAATTGGATGGAATTGTCAAACTATATCCACAGATTCATCAACCAACACATCAATATTTGTGACTCCCCAGTTTGTTTAATCTGGTGAGGGACATTTATCTGATGTGTTGGATCTGTGAAAAATCTTCAGAGTGGACTCCCAACCTACTCAACAGCTTGGAAATTCAAAACTCGATGAAAATGTAATATTCTCCCTAACAAACAACAAATTTTATGCATATTTGTTAAGGCTTCATGTTTCCCATTAATGTTTCAATGATATTAAATACATAAATCATCTGATGAGGTAAATATTCCTAAAGAGTGCATTTTCCCAAGTGCACTTTTCACCAATTTAATACAAATTTAATATTTTGATACATTGATATTTAAGCGTTATAAATATTTATAGGTGTTTACATAATTTTAAATTTATAAAGTATAAATTCACAAAAGTTGGATCTGTGATCGATCTTTAAAAATAACCTTTTTACTTTTAGCTTTATCATGTGGTAAAAAGTGTTCTCTTGGAGAAATTCTGAGAGATGAGAAATTCTTTTGTTGAAAATTCATAAATCCATAAGAAACCAAATGAAATTTATCAAAAAATGACACAAAGGCATGATTCAATACTTCTATATTGAAAGGTCCATGTTTTATAAAAACTTCTTTAAGATTTTCCTAAATACATCTTAAAATTCATTGGAAACAACATGAAACTTAACTTAGCTAGGTAGAAACTTAGCAAGGCTTGATTCAATATGTATAAATTTTGTGTTAAATTTACATGCACAAACTTATTTGTTATTTAAAATTATCATCCTCAATATACCTACATAGGTAAATAGTTTCATTAAGGATTAATCATTCAATTAATATGAAATCTAAGCTATTTGATTTGCGAAAACCTCTTAAAGGGATTATTGGGACAAGATGCGAGGCGTGCTCAAGAGTGCATTTTGAATCAGAATGTCACCCATCATTATAATTTATTCAAAATCCTCTTCAGCCCACACATCCCACTCCAACTATTTACTTTGCACTTGGAATTTTAAAAACTATTAAATTTTTCAGCATATACTTAATTAATATTTATTGACAATAAATTGGCTATAATTGGATCAATTTACTATTTAAACCCGCCTCAATATTTACTATACTCATCTTCAAGAAGTATTAGAGAAATTATATAATTTTATATTCCAGTATCCTCTTATTTATAATCATTAAATTTGAAATTCCAAGAGCTTTTATTTTAAATCCCTTAAATCTTGTGTAAATTCACAGTTTTTCTCAAGTTTGCACCCACACAAAAATTACACATTCAATTTCTTTCCCCTCAACACCCACCTCTTTCAATTTTTCACTGGTTTAGACTTATGTTAAGCAGGTAATGACGCAGGGGGCTTGCTCCCATTTCTGACGCAAAACCAATTTCCCCCAACTCCTTACAATATTTCATCATCCCTTCAGTCTCCTTCCATTAACCTCAGAGACAACTATGAAAACTCTTTCTGTCTGCAAAATCTATTAATCAGTCTAATTTGGAAAGCAAACGGAAAGTTGAATTGCATAAAACAACGGGAACTGTGTTTATTTATATCATAACCCGTTGTTTACATGCAATTCAAACTTGCTTTTTAATCACGCTCCCTTTAAAATGCTTGCCAGGAAATTTAACAATGTAAACCAGAAACAGAACAATTACTGCTCAATATCATGATAGAAAATTAAGGATGCTCAAGGGAATGGAATTCTCAGATTTATATTCACTTGTTCTCACTCACTAAATTTGTTGTCCAAACAGTTTTTTTATTGTTTGGATGACATAGTGAGTTGGATTTGTGAGAGATCTTCAAAGATGACATTTCAAAGAAGACGGAGGAAAGGACTTTTGGCTGAATCAAGATTTAAAAATTTATGTCGATTTCTTAGAGCGAGAAGTGGTCCTCATTATTTTTTAAAATTAATTTTCTATTCTTACGATTAGTTTCCTAAGATTTTATTTAAACTCAATAAAAACTTAACTAAAACTATAACATTTCTGGATTTTTTTTTGCATCAATCCATCAAGTTACACATTTGATCCAACCACTAAAGAAAGTTTTGCAATCAGAAATGTTTATATTTTTGATGGCTATTTTCTGGCATTATGAGACAACTTTGATACAAACTCTTCTTCTGCAAATGTAATTTTAACAAAAATCCTTCGGGCCATACTAGTTGTTAGATTTGAATACTCGTCTTTCTTACAATTAGTTGAATGAGAAGGGATAATCAATTAATAGGGTTTAACATAACTCTTCTTATAAAGTAGGTCTAACACCCAATTATATTTAGAATTATCTTCTCTAAACGTGCCTATAAACTATGAAATGAAAGTTATCTTTGTTAATTGCTTTTTATTTTATTTTCATTATATTTTTATACACCAAATTCATCCAATGCCTTGAGGGTTCAATCTTGGACAAGTAAACGAAAAGAAATGCTTCCAAATATTCTATGTTGTAAAGTTAAAAATAAGCATAACTTTAGCTTCTAACTATAATGAAATCCAGACGAATGAAAATTTGTGGAGATATTTACATTTCATGCAAAATATTCTCCAAATTGGCATAATTCCCCGTTGATATTAGACCCAAAAAGGAAATGCTTGATGGCATTGAATCCTAATTTGCAGCAAAAACGGATAATTTTTGTTCTATCAATTGATTTATTACAATTTCTCTTTTTATATTATCATTTTTCTCCATGAGAAATTCAGCCAGCAATGAACATTTTAGGTATAAGTACTGTCTTGACTTTGAATATAATGTTGATACTCACAGGCTATTCTTTACTAATCATTCGGAATTTGCCCGAATACAATCAACTTGGGGAACTATTCGATGAGTTGTGAAGTCCATTTATCCAAATTGTACAAAAATGCTAAAAATACCAAATACCAAAATATAAGTTCAATATAATTTGTGCTTTTTATTGTAACTTAATTGATTATAAATAAAGTAGCATTTGTTTAATACTCAGGACTAGAGTAAAATTAATTAGAATTAATTTGAATTAAGTATCTTAAATTTGGGTGAAGCTTAAGTGATTTTGAATGGGAATACATAATTTTTTTGAAAGATTGACATAAAAACAATTACAACAAATACAAGGATACAAACAATTAAATACATTTCCTTTAATTAAGGATTAAATTCCATATCAATTAAATTGAAATAATAAATTCTCAATAATCCCTTTAAAATAAACTATGTATCCTAAACATTTTTTCAATTTGTAAAACATTTTTACAATTTTATCGAAAATTAAAATATTATTTCGTTTGAGAGACTGCAGATGGCAGTTCCAACGCCTTCATCCGAACAATCCCATCCGCTTCCATGATGTACTTTTGAACAATGTACAAAGTCGGCAACTTTGCGGCCAACAACAAAATTGGCACAAGCACAAGCCACGACCAGTAGAATATTTGCACCACGATTCCAGCTACAAACACGGCAGCTGCAATGAAATTGAAATTTCTCCAGGTTCTACCCATTTTTCCAGCTTGGACATGATTTATCCCATTCTAAATTGGAAAAAAATGATCAAAATTGAATTTTTTTAAATTTAAATACCTGACGTCGGCTGCAGAATAGTTTTATCACGGGATACAACTGCAGCAGAGAGGCAACGGCTAATATACCTGCTGCAGTCCAAAATGATCTTGCCATAGGTCCTGAAATTTCAAAAAATATTTAAATTCACCAAATCTCTGACAAACTAACCTATGAAATATTATACCAATTCAAACAAATGATATAATAGGCAAAATAAATAAAACACATAAGTTCTAAAATAAACTAAAAAAAATTACTTTACCCATTAATTTAATGACGGCCTCCCTTTCCTCTTTTGTCATTTCCGAAATTTTCTTTTTTGGCACAATCACGTCTCCAAAATTTATGCGGATTGTTGCCTCGGAATCTCCGTATTCCACAAGAGCCACAACCCCACTGAATATTCCAGCAGTTATCAGGGAAATAAAGATGCAAATGTTTGTTATTACCAAGACTGACTGCAAACATTTAAAAAAAATTTAGAACTGAATTAAATAGCAAGTCCGAAAATTTTTTGTTATACAAACCTGTTATTTTTCATATGCAAAATGACAGATTTGTATAAAAACAATAACTTACAATATCAACAATTGCTGCCCATCTGGCTCTCGACCCCCAAGGATTTTGTGGCACTGAACAATCTTCTTTCCAATTTAGGAAAATCCCCCTCACCCCCATTTATGTATGAGATCGGGGAAAGAAATTTTCAATAATTTTCTGTTAAAAATAATGTTTATAATTTTCAACTTTATCTAGAAAGTATTTTGTAGTAAATGTAGAGCAAATAAATATTTTATTCAACCACCCAGCTTAAAAATGTGTGGGCTAAACTAAAAAGCAAACTAAGGAATGGATTGATAATGTGAATAATATTAGACTCAAGAGAAAATCGATATCATTGAACAAAAGTAAAGTTTATTGTAAACACGCAAGCGTTTGATAAGGGAAAAATCTAAATGTAACGAGTAGTTAAAATATCATTCAAAAGTTTTGTACTTGGTAGCATATAAAAAATTTATATAAATGACTTTTACAGTAAATGCTTGCAGAACTAACGGAAATCCCACAAAAGCTTCGAAACGTTTTTTAGTCTGTGTTAGGATAACAATATTTTTAAATGCCCTTATCATAAACACAAACATACTTTTGTTGCGAATCCTTCTAAAAAATAAAAAAACACAATCTTTTTAAGGTAAATTTAATTGATTTTGAAATATAAATTTGGGATTTAGAAAGTCAAAAAATATAGGATTATACCCGAATGTTAATTAACGCTGTCTTTTCGACTAAAATAGTTTTAGTGTAATTTCATTGAGCGGTAAAGATTGATCCAAAATTATACATAGCAATATCAGATTTTATTGTTTCCATAAATTGATATCAGACCAATTACAATATTTGTGGTAAGAATAAGTATAAAGCACGGACAGCTAACACTTTATTTGCAGACATGCAAATGCATGCATCTGCTTTAAAGAGAACATAAACTCATTTCAATGCAGACGACTTATCGTTAATAAAAACTTGTTCAAATGAAATCAGCTGGCACGAGAAAAAACATAATTTGACCAGTTTCTTACAATATTTGTTATTTAAGCATGTACAAAAATTTACAAGAAAAAATACAAAGTTGTGGGCAAATTTATATTGCAGTTTCTTCATTCTCCTTGAAATAATATCCAGTGCCCAAATATATAACCGTGATATATAAAATAACAGATGTAAATAAATTAAAAATAAACGTTGTGCTAATTTTGAATCGGTTTCTAAGCCAGAGGAAAATGGATCTTTTGCAAAACAAGGATTTGAAGCGGAATTTGAAGGACATACAAATATTTGCCAATAATATTCTTCCCTTAAAATCATTAGGAAGTGTTATTGAACAAATTCTTCCAGATTTAAACAAAGTTTACAATAGAGGGGAAGAGACAATTGATTTAGAAGCCTTTATAAAATCAATTGATATTGAGGAGAAGCTTCATTTTAAAAACCAATCAATTTGTCATCAAGTCATGGATTTCAAAACAATTGTGGATCTTTTAATTCGCAGCAGGTGGGTAATTTTTATTGATAATATTTTTTAAACTAAATAGTAATGTAGAGCTATTTATCGCACGGAGTTTTTTTAGCATTTAATAGAAAATCAAATATAAAATAGATAAAATATTTTCTCCGCGACAAAAAAATGAACTTGTAACTGCGGCTTTGTAAATTTTGTGAAGATAGTTTTACATCTGGCTAAAACAATTTATTATAAATCTACAAGATGGGATACGAATCAGAATATTTGAATTTAAAATATGATTCCTTAACTATTCCCCAGATCCAAACAACTTCCAACTTTCCTCCCCAACCTTTTGAATCACTCCGCATTCCAAAATGAGAATTTACTTCATTCCATCCTGCAAATAATGCAAGCCGAATTCTTATCCCTTCTTTACCCTTATCTGAATGAAAATCAAAACAATTCCGGCTCTTTCCCAATTAAACTAAAACTGGAGTTGGATGACATGCCTTGCCCCCATTTTATTACCATAACCCAATATCCGTCCCCAGAAGAGGCTGTAAATGGACTTAAAGCCGTCAAAAAATACCAAGGACTCTGTTGTCTCTCTGCATTCATCTGCCCCAAAGTTGAGCACAGCAGTCTCTCCGGCAGTTTAATTACTATAAGTTACTTCTTGGCCCCTTCCCTAAAAACCTGGCTTGAGAATAACACAAAAAATCGAAGAGAATTGGATCCAGACACGATTACCCAGCAGGTAGAACTATTTGCAAGACTTTTTGCCCATCTCCAGCAATTCCTTAAGGCGGAGGTCAACCTCAGCCCAACAATCTTTACTCCTTCCAATTTTAGAATGTTGGAAGGGAGTGGGGAGTGGTATTTTGGGCTGCCGGATCAAGTTTTGTTAACAGAGATAGATTTGAAGAGAACGAGCAAAACCAACATTCAACGTTCCATTGGGGAATTAATGTTGGCTTCTGTTTCAGCTTGGGATTTGGAGACCTCATCACAACTTTTTACAACTGCTGCTGCTTTCGATTGGAATGATTTGGAGCAATTATACAAATATTCACCTATTTTAAGTTGGTCAAAAAGTTTACGAGGTCTTCTCCAATTGGTATTAAACTCCGACCAACTGCTTCTGGACATTTTTGTGGATTGGGATGCAGAATTTCGGGATTTTGATCATTTTGATACGGAAAATAACCCAGTTGTAAGTAGAATATATAATATTTTGAAAATAACATAGCCATTTTTTGAGGGATTTGTGCAACTGACTTGATGATTTAATATTTTAATACCCAAACATTACAAAAAGCATAATGACCATTGTTGTCATCTCATATGTATTAAAGATGGGTTATTATTGCAACTCTATTGATGCACCAATTTTAATTTTTTGTTTATAGAAAGGCTTAAGTGGGACTTATAAAATGCTGGATATCCCAATTGTTGCCGAAATGGTTATTGAAACACTGTATGACAATATAACTAAAGTAAGGACAGAAGAAACAACCGTAAAAGTCCCATTCCTTCCTGAGAGATGTTCTAAGTTTTCTAACTTGAAAGGGATTATTGATCACGTAAAAAGTGAAAAGTAAGCAAACATTCTCCAAGACAACTTTATTTTATTTCATAAAAAAAGAGTAAAAATTATTGACTTACAAAAATTAATTATCTTTATTTAATGCCAATATATCAATCAGCATTTTGTGACAATTTTAACCCTAAATTTCAGGCCTTACAAGATTCCCGAGATGTTTATATGGCTCGAGTCCCTGATCCCACCACAGCTTAGCTCAATTATTGAAATCACCGTGGAAAAATGCTGGGAAGATCAATTAAAAGATTTTATTTTTGCCGGTGAATCCGAAATCGGTTACATCTTTAAGACCCGGAAAAGAGAAGGTGACACGTTCGGAAGCAGAATTGTTCTTTTACTCCCAAAACTCAAAGAGGAAAATTTCCTACAGCTTAAATTAAAACCTTTTGGAAAATTAAAACTACCCTTAAACACAACAGACTACTACTTTGACTTTTTGATAAAACGGACATATCACAGCTCAGATTTAGCAAAATTGCTGCTCATTCAGCAACCTGAAGAAAATATCGAGAAAAGTGGCCTTTGTGTAAGTCTCTCATTCATCTTTTTCCAATGCAGTTAAAGAAATTAAAAATATTTTCAAAATTTAGACCCTCCCTTCCTCCCTAATTGAAATCTTAAACTCTGGAATCTGCATTGAAGTCTGGATAATCCACGAAGAAGTGGGTGCCCCATCCTTAAGAGATTACATCAATATGTTGAAAAACTGCGGAGATGACCCCCAAAATTTAAAAGAGCCCAACCCAAAATTCACCCTTGGAGTAATTAACGAATTATTCAACCATATTCAAAGATCACAAAGGGACGAGGATGTGCAAAAAATTCTCATACCCGAGTCCTTATTTTTTCGGCGAAGTTTTAAACACGATCAAACTTTTAAGTTACCTCTGGGTCACTCCCACATCCAGTTTACCACTTTAGTGGAAAATAACCCCATTCTTGGAAAATATAAATGTGAAGATGAGCCTTCTTTGGCCTCAAACCTTTATTCCATCGGAGTTATGGCCTTGGAACTACTTGCGCCTTTTCAATTTGAAAATTGGCAGGGCAATAATTGGACGGAATTTTTAAACAATCTTGAAATTCCTTTCGTTTACAAAACACAATCCGACCTTCTTGATTTAATCCGAAAAGCAGCAGAGCGTCGGCTTACGTTTGATGAACTGGCATCTTTAAAAGGGCTAAAACCCAGCCCCAAAACAAGAACTAGCAATCCCGAGATGCATACCACACTTCTCGTTGAAGATGATATGGTTGGTGTGGGCGTTTTGGAAATTCTCCTCAAAAATGGAAAACTTGAATCAGTTTATAGAAAAAGTGAAGAAAAAACTAGACCGGGTTTTCAAAATGTATTGAAGGACTGTTTGCTGCAGTTGCAAAATGTTGGAATTCAAAATGACGAGCTAAACTTTGAAAATATTTCAACCGTCCTCAATCTCTTTAGAAATGGAGTTTATGGCTACAGTGAAAATAATTATAATCTATTATTTACCCAAGTCTGTTTCGAAGCTTATTATACGGGAGATGAGGAATTTAGAGGGGAAATAATTACCGCCATTAAAAAAGTTTGGTTGGCCCGTTTCCACAGTTTTAAACTTGTTGGCCATGGTTGTTTTGGATTTGTCGTGAAGGCAGTTGAGGGAGGCAGTGCGCATGCGCATGCCATTAAATTTGTATTGCCGTCCACGGAAAAGGAAGTTGCGGATGTTGTTCAAGAGATTAAACATTGGAATAAAATGAGACATCCAAATGTTATTAGGATGACAAAATTTGTTGATCGATTTCCATTTACGGAGGCTGAACTTCGGGTAAGAACAAATCTAATCCCAAATACTTGTGTTTGAACTCATAAACTCATTTCTAAATGAAGCTAGTGTGTGTAATATATTTATAAAAGCTAGATTATATTGAGAAACCAACATATCGACCAGAAGGTTTTACCATTAAAAGATACTAGAAAACCTGCGGCCTACGCCCGCAAATGTAGAAACGTCCTCGTTTAAATATTTCGTAATTTTATCCGTATGGAAAAATGCATGCAAATAATATATTTGCATGCAATGTGAACAGAGAGAAAGATAGGGTCGGGGGGCAAAGAGGGGGAGGAAGGAGTAGAATTTAAGACGAGATCACTAATTCTAAAATTTTGTGAACCTCTCAAAGTTGGTGTCAAGTCCTCTGCTCATTTTTACATGGGTTCGCTAGTTTAAGTTAAACCTAAATGTGGTCCTCATTGTAATTTTAAACTATTTAACTGAAACAATTAATCGTGAATTTGCAGACTATTCTTGAATTTGCTGACTACATCCCAGAAGATCTTACAGAAAGTCAAGTAACTTCCTCAAGAGTCCCTTTAACAGGAAGTATAACGAAGTTCATTTTACGTTCTCGGGAACAGCCAATCACGGGCTGGTTGATGGCAATGCAGCTTGCTGGCCCCACATTGCAGCAGTGGCTGGACGAAACAATTAATTCCAGAGCAAATCCCGATTCCCGGATGATTGTCACACAACTAAACATCGTTCGAGATTTGATTCGGGGGATGAAGTATTTGCAGAGGCAGGGAATCATGCATTGCGATTTAAAGCCGGATAATATTCTTTTCACATTTGATGCAGAATCAGAGTAAGTTTCCGGCCGAAAGTTAAGTATAAAGAATTAAAAATAATCTCACCCTTTACTTTTTTTCGTATCAATACTGATTGGTTGAAACCAATTGGTTGAAAATTTTTTTAGAAAATTCTATTTAAAAAATTCCACTTTTTTATAGCTACCACACTAATTTAGCGATTTAAATAATCCATTATAACCTAAGCGTTATTAATTGTCGTTTATTGGAAGTTCGACTTAAAAAATCTTGATTATCAAAAATATCTTTTTTATCGTTTCAGCTCCAAATATTCATTTCCTGTTCAAATAGCAGATTTTGGTCTTTCTCGCCTCCAAGAACAAACAAACAGCTTGGACAAGGACTTGGCCTCCATCAGAGGAAACACAAAGTATCAAGCCCCAGAGGTTCAATCAGGGGCCAAATACAACTTGAATGCAGAACTTTATTCAATTGCTCTGATCATTATGCAAATCCTTTCAAACCCAAAATCCGGTTTTAAACCTTTCGAGGCTGACAAAAAGTTCGTAAAAGCCACCGTATCCCTGGAGAATAATGAAAGCAAGGAAACTATTTCAGTTTATGGCAGCTTAATTCAAGCCTTACAAAAAATGCTGATTAAAGACCCAGTGGAAAGAATGAGCTGCGAGGAATTTCAAAGCTTAGATTTCAACTGGATTTCATTGTAATCTTTGAGGCTATATAAGTTGTAACAAAAATTGCTTGAATTGTCGTAAATATAATATATATTTGTATGAGACAAGAAAAAAAATTAAATCGAAATGTTCTTATACAAAATCTTGGTAGAAACTGTTTTCAGATTTTTTATTATTATTTTTTTTTTAGATTTTATTTATTTATCAATAAAGTAAAAAGCGAATACTTAAATAACAAATGTGTACCATTACAATCTATCACCGGTGGTAAAGCCGTATGGCTCCTACCTTTTAAAAAACCAGAAGGTCCAACTGTCAAAAAATAATGAAAAGCAGATAAGCTATCATTCTTAATAAGAGGTTTGGAAATACCCTTAAACATTTTTAACAGTTTAGCATCTTATTACAAACATTACAAAAGAAGAAAAACCTTCAATAACGAACACAAAAAAAGCAGTCACCAGCAAAAATAAATGTAAAATAAATAAGGAGGCAATGTTAGAAATTAGCTTTTGTGGGGCAACCGTCTGCAATTCCCCTGCAAATCTTGGAAGGGAAGCGAAATTGGCTGAATCTATTAGCTCTTCCCAATGGGAATATATTCCAGAATGAAACAATGCCTGGGGGATTCCATATCAAATGTGCCACTTCATAGCGGGGACATATCACAGATTATTTTTAAACATGTCCCATTTGAATGCTATATGAAAAATATTAGTTACGTGTATAAGGATTTTTTTTTTAAATCCACCACACCCCCTTCGCAGCATAATATAAAAAAATTACAAATTTGGTTTTTATAAAATAAAACAAGAATTTGAAGCCCTCCATGAAACATGTAATTTAGAAGTCTACTCAATTGCCGATATGAACAAATTTCGATAGGTAAAATTTAGAAATTTTGATTTTTAAGGGTGTGGCCCATATAACTTTGACCTCAAAAAACTCCCGGTCCCACAAAAAACTACTCG
>JAQIXN010001964.1:0-14246 GCA_034698145.1 Proisotoma minuta
TAAATACATTGATGAGTGTATGCCTCTGTTGGGACAAACACTACCATCCCCATTTAAAGGTAAAAATATTATATGTATAAATATGCAAAAAACAACAACATTAAATTGTATATATATTATAATTTTCCAAAGAGGAAATTCAAGGGATGGCTGAAATAAGTGGGATTCCGTTTGGACAATTAGTGCTTTACAATGTGTTTTACGAGCTTTTCACAGTTTGTACATCAATTATTGCTCAGGATCCTTCAGGAAAACTCTATCACGCCAGAAACTTGGATTTTGGCCTATTTCTTGGGTAAAAGTTGCTAAAGATGATTTGTTTGAGATATTTATCTTATCATTTTATTGTACAAAAGATGGGACGGGAAAAACGAGACCTGGCTCACAACAGAATACCTCAGACCGATGGTAGTCAACCTTTCATTTACTCGGGGAAACAAAACGTTGTTTTCTTCCGCAAGCTTTGCTGGCTATATAGGAATATTAACGGGGCTTAAAAAGGACGCTTTCACTTTAACAATTAACGAGCGATTCAACATTAAAGGCGGATTTATTGGCGTCTTAGAATGGATTTTGATGGGGAAAACAAATCTAAAATGGCTCGGCTTTCTAACTCGAGAAATTATGGAAAACGCTACAAGTTATAAAGATGCTCAAAAGTTAATAATGAAATCTTCCCCTTTGGCCCCCGCTTATTACATTCTGGGTGGGGTTAAAAAAGGTCAGGGCTGTGTTATCACCAGGGGCCTTAAAAAAGTGGATGTTTGGAATTTGGGAGAAGGAGCCAGCGACTGGTATCTAGTCCAAACCAATTATGATCACTGGAAGAAACCACCGTTTTGGGATAATAGACGGGCACCCGCAGTCCAATGTCTCGACTTGGCTGGTCAAAAAGGAATAAATTTCTCTGGTTTGTACAATGTGCTTTCCACTAGGCCAGTGTTCAATAAGTTGACCACGTATACTGCTCTAATGCAAGTAAATAGTGGGGAGTTGGAAATTTACGTGAGGGATTGTACAAGTCCTTGTTGGCCTTGGTAGTTTTATAAGTAATTTTGTGGTTTTGTTTTATACTTGAGAATAAACGTGTATTTTGCAAAGAGAAAATTGAACACACGGATTTGAGGACAGATAACTTGCGATTACATAACTCATAAATTCCGTTTATGGCTCGTGGTTTGCTTTCTCCTCTAGAGCAAAGGAAGGGACACACAGAGCCAAAAATTGGAGAAACCGAAAGAGGACATAAATATCCATAATTTCTTGGTAATTCACTAAGCCCGAGGTCTGCTTTTGACAGAGACCGTTCATTAGATGGACTTTTGAAGTTATCATTCCCATAAATAAGTTCTTCCAGAGACTCTTTCAAATATCTTTATAATGCATAAGTTGCATTCAGTCAGTCTTTTATTTGTACAGGATAATTTACAGTAGATTTTGAGATTGGGATGGTTTTTGAGCATTTAAAATTTAATGACACTCCCCCACAGCAGCAGAGGGTCCCCCAGGATGGACACTGATCACCCAAATACCACCTGAAATATATATTTTTTAAATTAGTATTAGTATCTTGTTTTCTCGCAAGTTAAATTGTGTATTAACTTACGTTCCACATCATCCGTGTCTTCGACCAATAATTGTTTCCCCCCAACAGAAAATCTTCCCCTCGTTCTTTTAAAGGCCCACATTCCGAGAGCGAGGAGAGCGACGGCCACAATGACCAGTCCCACCACGACGACAACAACCCCGAGGACGCGAGACGTGGAAGGAAATGAATGAGAGGAAGAAAGCAACGCACTTGGAGCATCCAAAAGAGGAAAACTGGCTTCACTCGTGTCCAACTCCAAACGTTGAGACACACCCCCAGAAAGCGACTCTACCTGTAAATTCACACAGAAATTATCATTAGATATATGCCATGTTATTTTTCCTATAATTCTTTTGCTTTCATAATAATTTACTAAAGTATATGGAATTATTTTAGAAGTCTACTACGTTTCAAATTACCCCAGATAAACCCAAAATGATTTATTTAATCGCAAATGCTTGACTTTTACATACATATTTTCGTCCAACTAATTTATTGACCAACATTAAAAATTTCAAACCTTTTTATTATGAATTTAGCAAAAAATTAAACTAATAGGATATAATAAAATTTATAATTGATGTTGGATGTGTTTTAAATCTCAAACGAGGATACAACGAGAAATCAATGCACTTCAATTTTATCGTTTTAGGGACAAGAAAGATCAAGACACTAACTACAAAAAAAACACTGTACTTTTTCATGGTCACCCCGATTAAACTTTGATTTCTTACCTGTACGTGATAGAGTGTGTTTGGCCATAGGGAAAGTGAGACACTGTTGGTATCCGTGATGAGATGACCCTTAAGGCCCCCTCCGTCCAGCTCCCAACTGACCAAATATTCCTTGCCCTTATCTTGCTCCCAAACTAACTGGGCATTGACAAGAGACTTGGAGTGGATAAGAGACACGAGGTGAAGTTCCCAAGAGCCACTCCCACTGACCCCTGAAGGATAGTCAACCTTCATCATTTTGCTCCAACTCTGTTCATCTATGATAGCGTCGGCTGAGGAAATGGTTGTAGTACTGCTTGTGGTTGTGGGTGCAGACATTGCAGCAATCTTTTTCTTTTGTTCACAACTTTTCCAGCACTGTAATAATTATTAGATACAAAAATAAGAAATGAATGGGCAATCATTTTAAGGGATCATGAATTTCATGGAATTTGAGCTGACAGCTATCCAGCTGCATTAGGCTTTATTTTTAATATTTGTAATGGGATCCGGCCAATTTCCTCAGTTTGTGACAAATATGTATAATGGACTCAATAGAGTGTAATCCTGATCCAAGGGTCTTGCTTTTTCTAAGAGACCCTTTTCCATTGCACAAACTTTGAGCACAAAAGAGGACGGAACCAATTTGTCACCAATTTAGGATTATTTCACGGCCTGACTCCTTTTCTCAAAGCAATGCTAACAATGCGATCGGAACACAATGGAAATTGAGCATTTAGAAAGATGGATACAAACTGAGACTCAAATTTCAAAACTCATACATAAACTTTCGCAAGCCGTCAAAAATATGTTACATATTGCGTTGCATTGCGTGTTCAAAAATAAATATCGCAATCCCTTGCGGACATTATTACACATCTATTGTTAAGGGGGGAGTAATGTGGGGGCAACTTACTTGAGAACAACTTGGCTGATTCCAACAAGGATCTTGTTTTCCACTACTGCTCAGCGTCTGTAAAAAAAAAGAAATCAACTTGAATCAAGAGTTAAATTGAGTTTTCTCCAATCTCGAAGGAATTAGAAAAGTACGGGAATAACAGAGCTGACAGTGATTTGACGGACAAGCAATAACAAGAGATACGTGACACATTTTCTTGAGAGAGCTCTCTCAAGATCGATCTCAAGACTTCCTGGACAATACTTTGTTTCCTTTCTTTCTCTGGATCTTTTCTCATTCTCCGTTTTTTTTTCAATCTACTCCCAAATCGTTATTCTTTGATTGAATGGACACATTGGGATTTGGGAATTGACTCTTTCATTCTTGTAGGAAATGGGAAAAGTTCCCACGACCAAAAAGATTCAACATTTCCTCATTCTTTATTTATCTTTCTCTATTCAAAGATTTCCTCATGTATTAGTACAAAAGTATGTTTAATCGTGATTATTTATGCCCACATTAAATTTCAGTAGCAGTGATATGAATGAGCAGCCACTAAGTGACTTCCCTTGTTCTCAGCCTAATTAACAAGATGCTCAAAGAAGCCGATGATCAGGAATTAAAAAGAGTTGAGGCCACCAACCTGGATGAGACAGTCCGCTCTGCAGACCGCCAGCTCGACCACACCCCCAGTCACACCCCCCACAAATAACACAAGACACGGAAACCAACTACTCAAATACATTTTATCTTCTCTCTATGTATGTTTTCTAATGGTAAAAGTTTTATGGGAAACGTCTCATAGCTTTTGTGAGATCCACTTTGCTTGAGAGTTGGAAACGAACTGAAGTTGTAGGTTGAGTTGGGGAAAAGGAAAAGTATACGAAACCGGTCGGAATAAGAGAAGAAACGACCCTGCAGGGACCAAATGCATGAGTGCTTTTGCTTTTTGGGTTTATGGTCTCTTCTTCTAATGTAATGGGCTTCATCTCTGTCCCTTTATTCAGCTTCTTTTATTATATGGAATAAATGTGTATATATGCTATGTACAATGGCCCTTAAACTAGATCAAGAGATTACACTTAATTGCCACCAATTAACATTTACAGCAGGGCCTAGCGTGACAATAATTGAGACCAAATTACCCAACTCAATTTTAAAAGAATGAAAAAGTCTCAATCGTGTGCTGAAGAGTTGAAGAGTAAAAACTTTTTCATCATGATTTAATTAGAGGGACCCCACCCACACCTGTAGGAATATTAAATTAAGAAACTATCATAATAGATTTTAGCTTCTGAAGGCGTATTCTCCATTCTCAATACAAGTTTCAAGAAACAAAACGATTTAGTCATTTCGAGCTTGTATCTTTTGTAATTTCCTTGCTCATTATGTAAATGTTTATTAAATGACATCAATTCCAGCTCCAGCTTAGCACCTGACAATAATGGGAGAAAGAGACATATCGACCAGAGAAGTTTGGATGTCACTAAATGATGGTAATTGCCCTGCCACACCCTTCAACAATGGAGATGAGATCCCATTATTGATATACCCATTGTTTAGAACTGAAACTTAACCCAAGCCCAAAAATAAAAATCTTTTACACAAGATTAGTCTAAGAAAAAAAATGTTGATTTGTTTTGAACCCAGCCAAAGTTACAAAAGCTTCAAAAGCTTCCTCATAATTTTAATAGCGTAGAATTTTTTCCCCAATTTACCTGACTGATAGTGAATAAAGGCTCATGAACAGGTAATTGGATGAATTATCCGGAATATTCATTTCAGTGCAGTAGCTTTTGGATTAATCTCCAGTAAAAAATGTACAGATCCGGTTTATGTAATTGGATTGTGGTCGTAATGAAGGGTCGGAGTTTAATTACTGATATCAAACCACTACAACTCAAAATAAAATTACAGTTAAAATCACCACCTCCATGCATTTGCATCCAACAACAACTTTTGGGGTTTTGGCCCTATTTTTGGTCATAAAACTCCAGCCCTTGGGCCCTTACGTAAGTAAAGGGTCCTTGGATAGAGCTACACATTTATATATATAAAAAAAAAATGAGAGAACATGTTGAAGCTGAGAAGGCCAAGGCAATAAGTTTAGCCAAGGGTCTGTTTTTATTTATTTATTTGGAGGTGTCATTTGATTCATGTGATGATAGTTGTTGTTTTCACCCAAAATGTGTGGAGAACAAGCTGGCATTGTCTACGACTGATTTAATGAGCCAGTTTGTTGTCAGTGGGTGGTAATCCAAGAGTTTATGCTAATTTTGCATGCAACAAGTTCTCAAGAAGATGGAATTTATGACTGGACAATGAAGAGAGCAGAGATTTACTTTCTTGGAAAAGGAACGGAAGTTAGTTTTGGTGAGAAAGTCAACAAAGGAACAAAAACAAGGAAATGAGACAGAAATTCCCGAGTCCATTCAATATTATATAGAAGAGGCCTTAAATTTTGTTAACCGAATGGGTCAAAAAGTAACCAACTTGTGTGGCTTATTCATATACATGTATGCTAACAATAATTTTGCAAACTCTGTTGCTAAAGATGTGCGTTAGTAAATAAATAAATGATTTCCATCTGCCCACAACAATGAAGGAATTAGGGACGCCATTAATCTTCCACTAAATAGATATCGCAAGCGGTAGCAATGACAAGCGTAGATTAACAATTGAAAGCTCAGGAACTCCATTGTTGAGGAATACTAATTCTGGGCATTTGAGTTTGAGGAGATGAAAAAGGAAAACCTTTGAAAATTTTGAATGAACGGAGGAGTCAAAGCGTGAAATGGTCCAATTGGTGACAAATTTTTCCCCTCATTTCTTTTCATTTTGGACAATTAGTTGGTTGAAATACCTCAGAAATTGGTCTAAATCACATCATAAGCTTGGCCAACTGTATTTTACATATATTTTGGAGGAATGCAGCAGTGGTAAAGCCAAATCGTGACTGGATGCGAACAGAAGCAATGCAATCA
Source organism: Proisotoma minuta (assembly GCA_034698145.1). NCBI lineage: Eukaryota > Metazoa > Arthropoda > Collembola > Entomobryomorpha > Isotomidae > Proisotoma > Proisotoma minuta. The sequence goes on from JAQIXN010001964.1 coordinate 6,184, forward strand.
CCTCAACCACCAATTTACGTCCTAATGCACCCAGATTATTCAATCCAATCAAAATTCCACTCGAATCAATACACGCGATAAACCAAAAGTCAAATCAAGCCGATGCCAAAAATTCAGATGACATCTTCTTATTTGTCATCATTCCAGTGTTTATTATAGTAGCTTATATATCCGTTCTTCGTCTCAATCTCCCCACAGAAAAGTTTATCTTATTGTTAAATTGTCCCCTCTCCCCAGGGGAGAACAAATGTACTTTTTTCAATTAGAGGGGAAAAGGTTGTGGTCCCTTGCTGAGTTTATTGGCCCAAAGGATTATTCACTCATAAATTACACCTTCTTTTTCTTGTTTCAAGAAGTCTGAAGTGGGCCCTTGGCTTTGGCAATAATTTACTTCTTCAGGTTCAGAAGGAAGGAGGGCCCTTGGGGAAATTGGATTTTGAGAGTGGGAGTGGCAATCAAGAAGGAAAACAAGAATTCACAGAAGCTGCTTCCATGTATCTACTTACATTCTTCTACGATTAAGATTGTGTATTGTAGAGTCCAGTCTTGTGTGGCATCAAGATCGTGACCAGCTCAAAAGCAATCAGTTGTAATTTTGGATGCGTAAATTATTTATTTAGGCCATGTTTTCATTTTAGGGAAAGTTAAGTTGGACATGACATAATGTGGACATTGTAGTTAATGGACGGTTGAGTCCCCTGGACAGGCTAAAATTGATTTTTGGCTGATATCGTTGGTTGCTGACTCACCACAGGCTAGTTTACTCAACCACCGCTGTGACCATTAATATTTCCCTTGTCTCGTAGGCAGGGAGTCCACACTTTCCAGGTATGGGGGCAAGCCACACCCTCAGAGGTCACGGGTCAAGCCACGGACAGTTACATGCATACACACACACACGCATATACATAGTTTATTTATGAAGGGTGCAATATAAGTTTATGGCACTTGTTTACAATGTTTCAAAAAATCTCAACAGACGATGCACGCATAATATGAGATGCATCTTTTCGTTCAAGTGGAACAAATTGTTGCCCATCTTCCAACTGGCTTCAACAAAATCCAACAATAGGGGAAAACACAAGGCGGGGAGAGAGCATTGTTGAGGAAACAATACAATCCATCCACGAACGAACGAACCAAGAGTCGGTATATATAATTGGAGTACAAAGAGCTAACTGTCACAATCATTCCGCCACTCACTCAACAATATGAATTTCTATCCTTAAATTAGTTTATATATGTATAAGGTCGGCGAAGCTTAACCGCTGACAGTTTTACAAGCCAATAAAGTTGTTTACTACAAAACAAAGTCTTCAAACTAACGCCATAAATACAAAACTCTTAAATTTTACGACGATAATGGGATTGGGATGTCCATGTCAGCTAAGACTCTACCAATTTCATCTACAAGGTTCTTCATGTCAGTGGGGAAGAGATGACCAATATTCCCAACACGAAAACACTCTGAATTTGTCACTTTCCCAGGATAAATTAAGAGGCCTGCAAGTACAATAATAAGTTATGCGGTTAGTAACTACATTGGTTTGTTTGGAATTATTTGTTACCCTTGTCACTCAACCGGTTGTAAAATTCTTGGAAATTAAAATTTGAGTGGGTGGGGTATTTGAAAGAAGTGATAATATGGCAGTCGTCCTCTTCCTTTACTAATCGACTAAATCCCAACCGTCCCAACCCATCTTTTACCAAACGATTGTTTTCCATGTATCTTTCAGCTCGTGCCCGAACCCCACCTTCAAGTTCGAGCTCGATTAAGGCTTGATTCAAGCCTAGGATGACATGAGTGGGAGGCGTGAATCTGAATTGACCATTTGTTTCTAGACCTATCCACTGTTCATAAAGATCAAGGCTGAGAGATACACTTTTACCTATAAGTATATGGATGATACTTTTGAATCTAATAAAAATAGGTTTCCTTCATGTACCTTTGCACTTTGCCAACTTTTCCTTGTTGGCAATTATAAAACCAAGCCCCGGAACACCTTGTAAACACTTATTTCCTGAACTGATGACATAATCCACTGTCCTGTAGTCTTCTTCAACTCCTCCAAAACTACTCATGGCGTCTACTATGAAATCCATTTCCGGATTAAAGCTTTTTACCAACTTTCCAAGCTTTTGTATGGGATTTAGTACCCCGGAAGTTGTTTCGCAGTGTACGATTGCTAACGCACCCCAATTTTCTTTTCCTTGATCTTTAAGGGTCTTTTCGATTTGGTCAACAGATACGGGGGCGTGTTCGGGGAAAGAGAGAATGACATGAGGGATTGACGCTTTGGCACATATTTCGCCAGCTCGACGACCATACGCCCCGCTGGCTGCAATCAGAACCTAAAAAACGGATAAGAATTTAAGAAACGTTGCCAATTTTAATAAATGGATATTCTCAGAATATTGTTTTGCAACCTTTTTACTTCTATCCGCAGTGGTCTGAAGAACAGACTCAATTGCAAACGTTCCACTGCCTTGCATGAGCACGCAGGTGTATCGCTCTGACGCTAGCCCGGAAACTGCCACAAGTTTATCCCGAACATTTTTGACAATTGCTATGAATTCCTCATCCCGTGAGCCCATGTCGAGATTAAGGGCATTTCGAACGCTCGGGCTGACACCCAAAGGACCAGGAGTGAACAACTTTTTATTCCTATATCCTGTTAATATTTGACGAGAAAAATGTTTTAGAGATTTGTGAATTTTAGTAAGTAAAGGACGCCAAACCATTTTTTCAAATTTTCGGTAAATTTTACAACCAAAGATCGAAATAAACTTGAAGAAAAAAAATTAAATAGTCATCCCAAGATCATTCATCACTTGTAGATCATATACGTACTTGTACAAAAAGATTTTATAAAGGTGAAGGTTGAAAATAATCTCAATCCATCAAAAATCTCAGTGAGATTATCTCACCAACTAATTCATCAAAAACCAAAAAAAAACATGATATGCACAAACTAATCTGAGACATTCAGAGACGCATATTTTGGGGACATTTTTATGTAATGGTTATGCTGACCCCTTAATTACCGTGTTAAGGGGCTACAAAAGTTTATTTAAAGATTACTAAAAATTAGCTACTTAAAAATTACCTGACTGCATGGTTGGTGGCTTTAATAATTATTAATTAGAATCTCGAAATGATGGAGACTGGATATTTTGTGAATCGAATAATGTGAATGAGACAATAATTTGAACATGCATAAGTATAATATTATATAGGCTTAGGATAAAGTTGATAAGAGGGGATAAGGTGTTCAATTTCATCCTTGTTAGTTAGCCATCAACAAAATTCCCTTTGTTTAATTTTATTGCATTGGCTTTCCTGTTTTTATTATGCATCTGAAAATATTTTTCATAAACTAATTTATAAGGTTTTTGGGACATAAACCAAATTGACCTAGCACTTCAACTTCTAGGAAAGATTTGTTTTGTAAACATTAGGAGGTCGCAATAATAATGACTAGAAGTAGGTCAGTCCACGGCCCACTCCAACCTCGAAACCAGAACAGGAAGAAGCAGCAGCAGCAGCCCGATAACACTAAAGCACCACTGCATTGCATGGGTCCAAGTTCAAATATGAACAAACACGCCCATAACCACGCCCCCCAGTCCCCTCACGACCCCAAGGGCAAGCGCGCTCTTAATTAGCGCGTAAACGCCCTAAACATGAACAAGCTTTTGCTGATGATCCTGGCCCTCTCATTAGCAACTAGTGCCCTCAAACGCGGCCAGGACCAGAACACACCAAGGCGCAAACGACAACATGGCGGCGAAACGGAAGTCCAACGACAACGCAGACAACAACTTCAAAATCCACTCCATCTTGAACCAGGAGTTCTTCGTCTTCGCAGGCAACCACAGAAAAAGTCAAACCCTCAAAGGGACAAAAGACAAGATGTTAAACAACAACAAAAACCATCAATAAAACGAGAAGCCGAAAAATTAATAACAAAAAAGAAAAGACAGTCAAAATGGGAAGCTGTTAAATCCATTTCAACGCTTCCCATTTTGGAATCAGCGTTTCGTGGAGCTCGCCAAGCGTATAAAAAAGGAAAAGAGGAATATGCCAAAAAGAAACGACAATTGGAAAAACCGTTAGAAATAAAACCATCAGAAATTTCTCAGCTTGAAGCACCAAAAAAACTGTCAAAAAGACAAGAGGTCACTGATGAAGTGGATGACCTAATTATCAAAGCCCTAGAAGAACTGGCAGCTAAACTTCCCCTTTCTGCATTTGAAGAGGAAGTTTATCTGATTCAAAAAATTGACAAGATAAACGACATTAGCAAATATTCCACTCCGTACAAGCACGAAGACAAGGAGTCTGAACTTGTTTTCGAGCGGGGGTTAAACGACAAGGGAAAGGATGTCGTGGTACTAAAAAGAACAGAGGATAAGGTCAATCTGAGATCTTCTGGAAGCAAACAGACTTATGTTGTCCTTCGCCGAAATCCAGGGTCTTTGACCTCAATCTATCATCCCGTTTATGCATACGTTAGGTAATTTTATATAAGCAACAACGAATATGAAATTTACTAAATTAGTAATACTAATCTTTGTCCAAAACAGGAACACTACAACAGGAGACAAGGACGCCATTGAAATAGGAGATGGACGAAAGAAAATAATTGAGTGGGACATTTGGGAAGATCGGACGCTAAAACGTTCAGTAGCTTGGGCTTCGTGTGATTCTACATTCTTTGTAGCTTGTGGCTTCAATCCATCCGCGTACGCGGGACTTTCAAGCAATGTCGCAGCCACACCTCCAACACCAGCCCTTGAAGACACATCCGACCCAATAAACTCATCCGCAACCAATCAATTAAAAGTTTCCTTTGGTTCGACGCACAAGAATTTAAGTAGTGCAACTAAAAAGCCAAAAAAGAAGATTGTGGTGGGGGACGAAGACGAGTTTAAAGGGGTGGACAATTTTGATTTTTTTGACGATCTAAATATTGATCTTGTTCATGGTCGAGCTCTGCCTGGCGGAGTTTACACAAAGACGGCAGCCAAAACGACTCTTGCCGTAGCAGATACTGCAGGTCAAATTGGGGGAGGAGCAGGTAATATATATTTTTTAAAGCAACACTATATAGGTGCTTAAATTAAATATTTGTTTTATGATGATATAGCGAACATTGCTTGCGGGATTGTAGGGGCCCTTCTTGGAGGAACTTGTGGAGGAGGCAAAGCCAAAAAAACAATAATAATTAGAAAGGCACCGGCTCTAAGTCCAGTTAATTTAATACCCCCAAGACGTAATGCGTTTTTTTTCAAATTTAATTGAACTTTTTGTTTAAAAAAAATTAAATTTACTTAGCCACTCCAACGGTAATCTCGTATGTGCCCAGAGGCGTTCCTCTACCCCCCTTGCCGAAATCCATGAATCCTAATCCTCCAGTGATATCTACTGGAACGTGGTTTGCAGATGATACCCGAATCCCCCCGATTGGGGGGACAATGATTCCCTTTGGGGAAGGCAGACCCTATCTATTCCAAGCAATTGAAGGGGATGCATTTGGAGGCAAGCTACCAAAGGAGAAATCAACAGTAGGTATCTACAGTCCAGCTGGGACAAATTCGCCCGAATATATACATGGTATCCTTTTGCCGACAAGCGCAACAAGCGGAATCTTTATACCTGACGGGATGGGCTACCCTTGCCAATTTAGCAGTTCCCTGAGTACAGTGACCCATCGAGGAATCTGCATCCCCGGTTTTTCAGGAATGCCGGATATTTTTAGTGAGTATTATTTAGATAATAACTATAAATGATGAGGAAATGATAGAAAAAAACTTTAGTCCCTGACTCTGACATCGTCAATCCTCTCCGAGTTTACGATCCTAAAATTCCCGTGCCAGGGAAGCTATTGCCTTACGAACCTAATTTAGGACGCTTCCCAACAAAAAGTGGTGTGTTACTTCAGCAGAAGATACCTTGCTACTTCATTTGGGACGAGCTAAAAGCGTCTAGGACAACTTTCACAGATGATGCTTCAAAGTTACCTTCTGCAACTGGATTTTTAATCCCTCAGCTTGATGGTATTTCAGATCTATTTATACCAGACGATGACCTTGTCCTGTTCAAACTCAAGCCATCAGTGATTGGAACGACAACTCCAATTCAGCCTTCGACAAAGGCCGTTAGTCATGGAGTCATTGTGGTCCCAGGTAAAATGTCGATGATTTGACTTTAATTAAATGCAACAAACTCATTTCAAATTTTCAGGCATCCCTGGTCAGGAGCCAGAATTTATTCCAGACAGTGACTTTATGAGAGCCAAATTCACTCCAACAAATATAACGAGTACAATTACAGTTATCGAAGGCATACTCAGTAAGTTATATATTTTATTTTCTGCCTAATCATCTTACTGAATTTTGTTTATTTTAAAAATTTATTTTCAGCAACTTACAATACAAAGATAATAAACTACTTTTATCCCGACGGCCCAATCCCAGGCCCTGCTGGACAACAAATAGTTGGGACAATGTCAGCTACAAACAAGCAAAATATTCAAGGCGAACTTGTACTCAACCGAGCATCTGCACCAATAGCATTTGTAAGCGTAAAAAATATGTAGTATATATGCATCCGTTTTGTTTTGAAATTATATTTAAACTGATAATAATTTGATTTTTCAGATCCCATTTGGTAGTTCTTCATGTGGTACCCTTACGCCCACAAAAGAAGGGAAACCGATGAATGGAGCTTGGGTGGCGGGGCCAAAAAACAAAGATATTTTTGTACCCTATACAGATATGGATAACTGGCAGTCACCAAAAACTGCCACATTTTCAAATTCCAAAGCACCTTCCGGAACGCGTTCAGTCGCTCTCGTTCTAAATCCTCCCGCTCGCCCTTGGGATAACGCAGTAATGGCAAGCCCGCCGCCAAAATCTGAGCCTAGTTGCTATCCAGGGAGTCCAGAACCTCCAAAATTGGTTTTTACCCCAGATTTAGGGGGTGACCCAGTGCAGTTTATACCCGACACAGCTGCAAAGTTAGGAAGTCCTGTGACCTTTAAACCTCAAAACCCAAGTCTATTCCCTCTGGGGTCTTATCCCAGGGGGAAATTAGAACCTGTAGCACCTGAAGAAAAAACCAAGTTGGGAACCCAAAACGGGAAAATAGTCCCTGGTCCAACTGGCGTGACATTTGTTCCAGGTAAAATAAAATAACCCCACGCAAAAACCATAAAAGTTGAATTTTTATGTTATTATTAGTCTATTGTCGTTTAATTACTGCTCTTTACTTATTTTTGAGTTGTATAACGCTGAGAAAAGTAAATTTTCAACTTTATTCAACTCACACTTTATATTGAATATTCAAGACCCTCAAGGATCAACTTTGGGGACGTTTAAACCGTCAGTGTCTGGGGGCGAAGAGATCAAGGGCCTCGTATCTTTGCCAAAGTTCACCCCGGATAACCCAACGCTAGCTCCTAAAGTAAACACGATTGGGACATTGACCTTCCTTGCAAACACGCAGAATGGAGTTCTTATGCCGGCACCTTATGAAGGGGCTGGCTGTTTATTCATCCAAAACAATCCAGGTAAAAGTTATTCAAAACTTATCCTTAGAATGTGTACAAGATGGGTAACTAGTTTTAACCTTTATACAGCCACATTTATACCCTCAAAACCGGGTTCAGCTCCTATTCAAGGTTTCACGATGCCAAATGATACCAAATTCATCCCAAAAGATCCTTTGCCAGCAGGTTTGTACGGCTCCTTTAATTTTGCTTTTCTTTTTTGTTGCATAAAAGTGCATGGACATGTAGGAATTACAAATGTATGCAAAATAGTAAAATACTTTATTGTTCATAGGTTCCCCCCCACTTCGAGGGGTCATTAAACGGCCTGGAAGCCCAGGTATTAATTCGCGGGCTATTAAGTAATAAGTAAGTAATAATAAGTTCTTTTGTTTATACAGATCTTGCTGGCGTTCTCGTTCCTTCGATCCCAGGTACCTTGGATGATTATTTTTTTTACTACTTTTACTATATGATAGTGATAGTGATAATATACGTTATAAAATAATT
>JAQIXN010001965.1:0-14243 GCA_034698145.1 Proisotoma minuta
GCTTGTAAGCCTTTGTGATATAAGCCTTTGTGCGTAAGCCTTTGTGATATAAGCCCTTGTGCGTAAGCCCTTTTCCGCAAATCCAACGTTAATATTAATATTATGGATTAGAAATAAGCAACTACTTGCAAAAGAATATTGAATATTTCTCCACACATTATCTCTTTATTTAAAATTTTTTAAACGAGTTGCACATTCACAGAAAAATTTACAGAAAAAAAACAATTTAAAATGTTGAAAATTATTACACGACTTGTAATATATGCATAATAATATTATTTACAATGAAGAGATAAAACCTTGATAAGAGAAAACTTAATTCTAAGTCAATTCTAGTTTATAGTAATTAATCGCTATCGCTATCTGTTGAACTAATAATAGCGGATGCTTTCCGTTTTACTGTAGTCTTATCTTTCCTTCCTTTCTTTCCTCTCTTATCTGGCGACGATTGTGGAGAAGGTGAAGCAGATTTTCCTGTACCCTTGCGTTTCGATGAAAGACCATCAATTGGATGTAGAACTGGCATTGAAATATTCGGAGTACTTGCGGCTTTTGACCCATGACCTCTTTTTGGGGATGACGATCGTCCACCAGTTGTGCTTGATTGAGAATCTTCTGAATTGACGTGTCGAACTCTTCTCACCATAGTCTTCTCTGACCATATTGCTTTGCATCCAGGACAAACCTTGCATGTTTTTATGTACTTGTCAAAACATGCCTTGTGGACGAATACGTTACACGGTGATTTCGGACATCGATGACCCTGTGTACAAAATAATAATTGTTGATCACTTAATTGAAATATAACAATAAAAAAATTACTATTTAAAGCAGATCTTACATGGAGCATTATCATTTTGCACAAATTACAATTCGTCATCACATCGTCGTAAACTTCACGTAATACTGGCTCAAATTCTCGGATGGCTCTAATTCCTAAAGTCACCTCGTACTCTTGACTCTAAAATTCAAAATAATTTTAAAATTTTAATAACAAGATTATTATGCGAATAATTATTATATTATTTTAATTTATCTTACTTTGGGATCAGGGAAATATTTCGATAGGTACTGCAATGCAATCATTTTATGAATAAACTGTTCAGCCATTTCCACCGAGAAATTCCTGGCATCAATTTCTCTGGTCATATTCAAGCAATCATTAACAGGGACTGCAAAGTTGTCGTATTTGCGGAGAGCGGCTGTCATAATCTTTTGATAAAGATCCAGTTCCACTTTGGCGAATAACGTTTGCAGCCTTACAAAAAAGCAACAAAATAACATATTATTACTAATCTATCAGAAATATGTAGCAATTACTTCATAATGGGTTTCTCAACAGTGACGAGAAAGACATAAAACTTTTTCCCCGTGAGTTCGCATGATGCGCTTCTGATGGCCATGTCGAATACTTTGATGCGCTCGTTAATTTCCCTCACCACCTTTTGTACGGCTGGCATGGATGTGCGCTGCTCAGGGTCCACTGTAAATACCATTTTATTACCATTACATGTTTTACAAAACGGATAAGCAATTATTTTACAATTTAAAGCTTTGCAGGCGCCGTTGAAAAGACTTTTGACCCCTTTGGCATCCAGAAACCCAGCGGCCATGATCCCCTGCAACACAATCTTGTGCATGTCCCCATAGTTGATAAGTTCCTCGTCCCCCTCCATTTATCCCCACAAAAAACCACTCTATTCACGATATTCTAACCAGACAGTGAGACTTCAGGGCAACAGGTCTATTTAACAAGTAATTGATTGATAAAGATTGATAAATTTTCCAGCAATTGATGGAGTTTTAGTAAAATTTACCAAAAAATGGGAGACTTGTTGACGTTGTTGTTAGCCTCCTTCGATCATCTCCAGCAGTCTCAATTGCCCCGCCTTTTTGTACTTTGCTAAATACAAATTTACGTTGTCCAGAAAAGGACGCGTCCTGCAATCAGGGCTAAGGCCATGTTTGTTGTATACCCTCAAAATTATTAAAGGAGTCCTTTTGCATGAAAGGGCGACGTAATTTGGATAATTTTCACTATAATTAAGCATAAATGTGCATGATCTTATGTAAAGCAGTCCATGCCATCATCTGAGCATCTCTGTGAATTTTACAAAAACAAGTTTATCATGTATTATGTATTATGCACGATGTATATATCTATTGATGAGAGCAAGGATTTTTTGTGGGCCGGAGGACATAGACCTGGATGATCAATGGCATCTCTTCTCTGGATAATTCAAAGGATAAAAATGTTTACCAATATTTTACATTCATAGTCAACACATAACACATAATACATATGCAGTTGAAATATTAATTTTACTCACTATTGCTATTTTTAATTTTAATTTAATTGAAAATGAATTTCAGGTTGTTCTGTTTATTCTTCGTTCTGTGTTTTCTGGAGTCATTCGCAAAACAAGAGGTACACAAAACACAGCTTGATAATCAATTGGGATTAATTTTGACAATTTTCCTAAAATTCCAGGAAGGGAGTTCTTTAAGCGTGAATCTCTATTACGAAACTCTCTGTCCTGATTGCCAACAATTTAGCAAGAAGCAATTATGTCCATTGTGGGAGAAATTTGGAAATTATTTCAAAATTGAATTTGTCCCTTATGGAAATGCTAGGGTATAATTATTCGTAATTTACTGACAAATTTGGGCTTTATTAACGCCATAATATTTTGTTTTTAGACAAATCTGACTCCAGAAGTTAGCATCGAATGTCAACATGGACCTTCGGAGTGTGCGGGGAATAGATTGCATTCATGTGCCCTAAAATATCTGCCCTATAATCAATCGACAAAGCTAATTTGTTGCATGGAGTCTGCCAAACATTTTGATTCTGCTGGTCAAACTTGCTCTCGAAAATTGGGGATTGACTACAAGAAGCTCAAGGCTTGTGGGGACAGTGAAGAGGGCAACCAACTTCACTACCAAAACGGTCTCAAGACATCAAAGCTCCAGCCGCCCCATCAATGGGTAAAATTATAATAATATCCTTATTGCATTTTTGAAATCAAAATATTATTATTTATTATTAGGTTCCCTGGATCCTTTTTAATGGACACTACTCGAAAGCCGACATGGAAGCTGCGGAAGAAGACCTTCTTTCAGTTCTTTGCAAATATTTTCCAGACCCAAAACCAAGAGAATGCAATGAAATTATGTAAAAGTCAACTACATGGAATTGAGATTGTAAAAATAATAGTCCTTTATTTCAAGATTAGAATTCAATCAGACTGAACAGTTTCTTTACTTGGTGGTATTCAGTTCATTTTTCACATACCGGCATTTCACTTTTGTTTCGAAAATTACATGAGAGTTCACGATCAGTTTAACTTTCAAGATTTCCCTTTCCTTTTCATAATAAATATTACACTTTGTTTTTATAGGATAACAATGGCTAAATAAAATCAATAAATATGAGAAAGAGTGCAAAAATGGTTTACAAAAATTTCAACTGGTTGTTTGCTATAAAATTAAACTTAAATATGGAAAAGATTGAACACAATAATTCATGCATGGTTTTTAGTAAATCCAAAAAAATGTTTTAAAAAAATGTAATCGAGAATTAAGAAATTAATATATAAATAGCTAAATTAAATTATCAAGTGTCACCAATTTGATAATAATTAATTTATATAGGTACCTTGCCAGTCATTTTGTTTCTTCATGAAATGCGTTCGTTTTTTTTGCTCTCTATTCTATATTGTGTAGCAGCTCTTTCTCATAACATTTTACCACAATAGTTGCATATTTTTTAATCCTCTTCTAATAATATAATTTAATATATAGGCTAGTTACAAACTACTTGTACTTGGATTACTTCTTTTAACCTCAGATTATTTCTAGCAGTCAGTCGGCAACAATAAATCATATAACAATACCCAAAGGAACGATTTGGCGTTTAACGAGTCTAAATTGAATAACGAATTAAAGTACCAAAAAAAATGTATAAACATTAATCATTGACCAGAGGTCAATTAAAAGCTGTTTGGCCTTGTTCACTTACTTTCACTCAACTATTTTGAACTCTCTCTCTTTCTCTTTTTATCCAATTATCTCTACAGTTTACAGGGGGAAAACAATGATGATTGCTATCAAAAATTATTCTTTTTTTTTGTATAATCTGCTGGATGATGAGTGTTTGCTTATTAGTCATAGCGTCGTCCATCGAAATTGAGAATAAGATTTTTATTTTTCATTTTGGCCTGCACAACTTCAAGCTGCGGTCCTGAGACACGGGTACACAAAGTGATTGAAAGTCTTTGCAAATCCATTCTGTTAATGATTGCATCAATTCCTTTGTCCGTAATATCAGCTCTTTCAATGGAGAGCTCTTTTAAATCCTTCAGTTGAAGAATTGCAAAGAAAATAGAATCATCCGTTAACTCAGGGGATTGGAGTCGAAGAGTTTTCAGTTCTAAAGAAGAGAAAATTTAATTTTAGTATAAATGTAAAAGTTAAAGAGAACATAAAATAATAATAATATTTAATTATTAATTACTTGATAAGTTTCCAACATTTCCAGTGCATGGCTTCTCAAAACTTTCTCTAATACTTTCCAAATCACTTGCTGGAGATCTTGATAAAAATCGTAGTTTCCCTTCCGCAATCCCAGTCACACCAATGTCAGTATAACAACCATTGGGAGCACTCAGTTCTTCAAGTTTTGGATACGTTTGACACAGAATCTTGAGTGCCATGTCAGTGATTCCTTGCAAATGAATAGATCTTAAGCCAGGGAAAATGTTTTCAAAGTTGGCTAAAACTCCAGAAGGACATCCCTCCACAACGGAAAATGTTGCATGAAAGGATTGTAAACTTGGACAAGACCAAAATCCAGGTCCATGATGAGATGTTGGAAAGCTCATTTCCAACTCATCCAAGCACTTCATTGTCACTGAAAGTTGTTTTAGCTCAGGTAGTTGGGAAATGAATTTTAACGATCCTTGATAAGTATCCAATGCCAATTGTTCGACTTTATCCAGTTTAACATGTGTCGGCAACTCTTTAAACCTCGTGAGATAAAAATACAGTCTTAAACTCTTCAAGGAATTACTCAAACTATCCAAAAGTGGTAGCAACATTTCTAGTGTAACATTTGGCATTAGTTGCATATTCAAACTTTCCAGTGGAAATCGTCTTGCCGTCAATTGTTCCTGTAATTTATTTTTTCAAATTAGTTATAATATAGCATTAATTGTAAATTACCATAATTTGTAATATTTGATAATAAAACTCACAATTTGACTATCTCCGAAACTAAAAAGAGTATCCACGTTGGACAAGTTGTCCAGTATTAAGTTGGATTCTAGCAAAGTAGAGATTAGACAAGAAAGAAATCCTTTGTAACTGTTTTTGGGAACACTTAAAACTTTGAGGTTGGGGCAAACACTTAGGAGTTCGAATAGAAAATCTTTTAAAACTTCTTCTCCTTGGGTCAACATTAGATTAAGATTTATAACTTTTAAGTTTTGCAAGTTGAGCTTTTCATAGACATGCAAATCAAAGTCTTCCAAGAATTTCGTCTTCCCTGGAGTATTTCCATACAACGTTAGCTCTTCCAGAGTAGGAGCATAGCGAAAAAGAATCTCTCTCAAGTGGCTGGCAGAGCATTGAGTCTTGAGTAGAATGAGATGTTTGATATAGAGACCATAAAGTTGGAAGAAACGGTCCGCCATTGGGTTTCCCATGTACATGTACGGCCCAAGTTGAACCGTTTCGAAGAAAGCACGATCACCAATAAACTCGTAAATGTAGTTCTTTAACGCTTCCTCAGAGTCCAGCACAACCAATGCCTTTTTAGAAATATAGGCCCTTGACTCTTCGTCCCAAGCTCGACAGACGAGTCGACAACTTTTCAGGTCCTTGAGGGAAAGGTGTCCAAGAATTATACTCCCAACCTACAACAATTATCATTATGATTATAAAAATATTTTTTGATCAAAAGTGAAGAGTATAATATTACAATGCTGTTGGTGAGGGGGTGTTCTTCTTCTTCCTCGTAAATCTCCTCCACAAGCATCATTTCCTCGTCCTCGTCCTCCTTGACCAAATAGTTGTCAACTTCCACGTACTTGTCCATTCTTTCGAGTAGTTTTCGTTTTTTATAGTGTTCAACCGGTGCGAGTGTGTTTTGCTATTTTTATCAAGTATTTTTGTTTGTAGATGAGTATCAAAATGAGTTGTGTTGTGTTAAATAAGCAAGTGGGATGCAATGTCACTAATTATTCTAAAGATAAGTTGGTTATAGTTATCAAGGAATTAAAATTAGGCTAGCAGACAAACTTAACTCTACCAATGTTGAAGAATTGTGAATGAATGGACGCTGAAATTGGGGAGGAGGGAAATAGGAACGTGGATGCCGGGGGGGAAGATGATCCACATGTGCATGGTGAAAGTACCACTGGGGAAAGTCCACCCAAATGCATATTGACAACCAATTGACTTGTGTCCATATTTCCAGGTCACAAACTGCGTTCACTTAATGGAGGTGAAAGCTAAGGTTTGACCCAAAAGTCTGGATTTACCCCACAAAATTATTCCACTTTCTCCAATCGAATAATAAAACTATTGACTAATAATACTAGGTAGTAATACTTTTGTGACTGTTTTTGTCACTTTTGACTTTGCTCTATTGTGGTTTTTCACAAACAACAAACCGGAAAACCCCAAACCCAAAACGTAATTAAGTTTAATAAGAATAATTAAGAATTGATGCAAAAGCCATACATGCTAATTTTTTATGATGATGCAGGATGCACATGCTATTTAAACAATGTCAATTCATTCATAATAATCTGTAAAGATGGCAAGTAAATATTGGTTTGTTGTGGACAAACAACCAAGATCGCAAACTGACGTTACCACAAATGGTACTTTAAATATTTCGAAAAGACTGCTTTCATAACACGCCAATTTTCAGAAACCGTGTCAAGAGAACTGGATTTAATCTATAAATTCCTGAGATTTAAGATTCCACCCCCATGGTCCCCTCCGGAAAGTATTTTAGATAGTTTAGACCCCTTTCAAGACTTTGAGATATCTCGTCGGAAGGATGGAGGTTTATGGCTGGGAAACGGCTTCCGTTATCAAATTCTCACCGGAAAAAATCGTCCCTTGCTTGAAGCTTCACAAAGGGACACTCTCTGTTTCTGTTGGAAGGACCCTTACGAGGAAATCAGAATAAAGGATTTGCAGGGAAGGCAAATAATCTGCATTCAGAAACCGGAAATTAAAGGATACATCTCAAAGAAGATGGTAAATCTTGAAGAGAAAGTTTTATCTTCGCTTTCTCATAATGTTTTCTGTTTTATTCTAGAGCTTTATGGTCACTACTCATCAAAATAGTAGAAATTTTATCGGTAAAATCTCCAGAATTTATGGATTTTTAAACGGTCGACCAAAGTATGAAATTTTTGATGCCCACGATCAAATGCTATTCACTTTCACCACCGAAATCTGCGATAAAAATTCAAAGCAGCCAAATTACGTAATTACATTTTGGCTCACATGGAATTATCTTGTAAATTGTTTGATATATCAATAGTATTCAATAGGTTGAAGGAAAAAGTGGAAAAACTGCTTTTCTTCATGAAGAAAAGGATGGAATTTACAACTTGAGAATTTACACTTTTTGTTCAAAATTTGAGAAAGCAATGTTACTTTCTCTCGTTATTATACACGTAAATTTCAAATAAAACTATTTACTACAACACATAAATTTATTATGAAATACATTTCAGGACCTTGCTAAATATGCAGATGCATGATTATTAGTGAAATGGATAATCTACGCCTCAGTTAATTAACGATTTATTTTTAAAAAATGTATTTAATTAATATGCATTTAATTTAATTTATAATAAGATAAAATAAATCCATTTTCAACAATTTGAGTAGAAATTGTTTTGATGCGTCCTTCAGAAAAAGGAGACGTGCTTGTTGAACTTGAACAAAGAGTCCAGGAAGAGCAAGTTCAATAACAATAAAATAATCATCCCTTTTGGAGCAATTATTGTTTAATCATGAGTACTCCTGAGGATAAATTATTGTTTTCGCCATTTTCTTCTCTCATTTCGCCAACGTTTTGGGGAAAGTTTGATGAGGTCAAAGTGGAAATTCTCCAGTTGAACGAAGACCCTGTTCCAATATCCGGTTATTACGCCCCTCACGACATGCTGGATGTTAATCCAATCTTATCAGTGGACAACACCAGCTTCGACATGTATGTAATGCAAGATCAAATCATTTATTAAGCTTAACTAAATGCACTTTTAATTGTTATCTAGACACAGCAAACCTCACTTTGGTGCCATCAAGGCTCGAGGAATATTAAAGACGACGTTATCATTGGAACAATTTAAGGGATTGGATTATAATCATGTCATGAAGACTTATGGTCAGACATTGTTGAGCGACTTGTTTAGCGATGAAGGACTTGAAAGAATATCTGAAAACCCTACAGTTTTAGCCAGCTTTTTTATTTTGACATATCCAGTAATATAAGAATTACACTTTAAATTTATCATTGAGTTAAAATAATATAATATTAATCATCACATTATACGATTTGCAGGACTTGAAAAAATACAAGTTTCTCTTTTGGTTCGGATTCCCAGCTATAATTTTACCATCATTCGAAAGCTGTCTTTGTGGTCCAATCATTGGAGCCGAAAATAGTTTCACCAATTACCACGACACACTTCACAAAAAGCTTCATGAATCTACCCAAGTGACGGATAAAGGTTTCTTTCTTGTGATAAGGGATGAAGAGGGGAAAGGGACCCTGAAACCATTGACAGACATAAAGTCGCTTTCTTCACCATTGTCAAATGTTTGGTTTGGATTTTTGGATACTAGTTCGATAAATGGGACACCTTCATGGGTGCTCAGGAATTATTTGGCATTCATAAAACTTGTGTTGTAAGTATAGAATAAACTTTTACTATTTAATTAAGTAATTTTAAAATGTTCGTCTACAGAAAACTGCCAGGAGATGCCAAAGTCAATATCTTTTCCTTCCGTCCAGGAAGGTCCAGTAATACCAAGGATAAAAGCTGTACATTTGGAATCAAGTTCAAGAAATGCAATGATAATGTTTCAGATTCATTAGAAACTGCAAAATTTGTTGGATGGGAAAGAAATGATAAAGGAGCATTTGGACCGAAACATATAGATGTTCAAGCAACAATGGACCCTGCCAAGTATTTTAAACAAAATTAAACTAAAGTTAAAAAGTTTCATTGAATTATTCTAATTTTGCATAGACTTGCTGAAAATTCAGTAGATTTCAATCTCAAATTAATGAAATGGAGACTATTTCCAGAATTTGATTTAAAGATGATGCACAAAACTAAATGCCTTATTGTTGGGGCTGGAACATTAGGCTGCAATGTTGCGAGATGTCTTATGGTGATTTTTTTTAAATAGACATTTTGAAAAAAAAATGTTTAAATTATTTTTTAAGGGATGGGGAATTCGTCACATAACTTTTGCAGACAACGGGAACGTTTCTTATTCCAATCCAGTTAGACAAAGTTTGTACTCATTTGAAGACTGCACTACTCATGGGGGTAAAGGGAAAGCAGAAGCAGCAGCTAATGCACTTCGAAAAATTTATCCAGGAATTAAGGCACATGGAGAAAAGCTGATGGTCCCGATGCCAGGTCATCCAATATCTGCCGGAACAAAAGATCAAGTGAAGGCAGATTATGACAATCTGGTCAAGCTTGTTGAAGAATGTGATGTAATTTTTCTGCTAATGGATACTCGGGAAAGTCGGTGGCTACCAACGGTACTGGGAGCAAAATATGAAAAAGTAAGAGTTATACAAATGTTGTAAAAAAAAATATTATTTTTCAAAAATAAGGGTATATATATATGTCTTTTAACAGATTGTGATAAATGCAGCACTGGGTTTCGACAGCTATTTAGTGATGCGTCATGGCATGCTAGATACTTCCTCAAAGAAAAGAACACTCGGATGCTACTATTGCACTGACGTTGTAGCACCAGGGGATGTAAGTAATGCCCATTTCCATTCCCGAATAAATTACCATTAATAATTTGTTTTTACTATAGTCAACCAAAGACAGGACATTGGATCAACAATGTACAGTGACACGTCCTGGGGTGTCAATGATTGCTGCTGCACTAGCCGTGGAATTGATGGCTGCAGTTTTACATCATCCTCTACGGTAGATTTTATTAAGCTATTTAAATGTTTGTTATAGATTATTTTATATTTTAATTTGTTTTTTAGAGCAATGGCTTCTGGAAATACGAGAGATGATACTTCAAGTCCATTAGGGTTTGTACCACATTCAATACGAGGATTTCTTAGCTCAGGAGAACAAATTTCTCCAAGCTTTCAAGCCTACGACAAATGCACTGGGTGTTCAGAAAAGGTTTGATTTTTATATTTCAAAATGTGGTCCGATTTCGGATTTTATAATTTTTTTAATGACAGGTATTGGAGGAGTTGGATAAAAGAGGATTTGAATTTGTTGCCGACGTTCTTAACAATTCATCAGATTATTTGGAAAAGCTAACCGGCCTTGATAAACTGAAGGAGATGGATGACATTTCGGAAGGAATTATCGAGTTGTCCGACGAGGAAGAATTTAATTAAAATTCTAACCATATTGCATGCTCAAATATATTTTTAAAAATAACCTTATCATGATCTTAATTTTCTGTCGATATTTTTAAAAAATAAAATGATTTTCAAGCTTATTAATACGTGACTTGTTACAATTTTAACGAAAGCTCGAATAAGAACTTGATTTACACTCCGAAAATTCCACAAACTTTAGTTTAATATCCACATATAATAATATTTAAACAAACTGCAAAATAAAGTATATCTTGGTAAATCATGTGATATTTAGTCGGATTGAACAAAGGGGTTAGGAATCTGTTCCATTCCATCAGCAGGGCAGATAAGTACCACAGAAGTTCCCCTGCAGACTACCAGGCCGAGAGGTCTCTTATCTTCTATCAACTTCATGGGATCATCAGGGTCTATAATGACAAAGTCCTTCTTTATATCGCTTGATAATGAGATGTCAATTGACCATACCTCTAAGATATTCCACCGTATCATCCAAGACGAGATTTAGGAGGGGGTCAAAGCCTTTAAGCACTCCAGCCGCTTCCCGTCCCCCGGCGAATTTAACGCGGACATTTTTCTCCAAGTACCTCCCAAGGTCCACAATGGACTCCTTCTTCTTCCTCTCCTTCTGATCCCCGGCCCCAGACATTCCCCAAAAGTTTCAGATCTCAATTTTTAAAACTTTCTTCACCTCACTTTTCCATGAAAGAGAAAGCAGCGAGAAATTTGAAATTATGGAGTTGGCGCCGAAGCCATTCCCACTTTCGTTCTTCATTCAACAAAATCAACAATTACAAGGAAGAAGCAGCAAACGTCTCTGGAGTATTTTTAATTACAAGTAAGTAATTTAACTAGGAGCATTTGTTAAATTTACTATTAGACGACTGAGAATTTGAGGAGCAGGGGATTAATTTCATTGCTTTTTGTTTGTGCACATTTCTTTAATTCATAATTACTCTTTTCGAGTTTAGAAGAGGACAGAGGACGAGATGGAGGATGGTGACGACGTTAAAGGGTCAGGCGGAGAAGAAGAGCAAGCGGCGGAGGAGGAGTTCGTTGTTGAAAAGGTCATGGATCGTCGTGTAGTAGCTGGGAAAATCGAATACTATCTTGCTTGGAAGGGATACGGACCGTGAGTCAATATAAATATATAGCATGGTGCTATTAGTATATTTGATAAAAAAATTGTGTATTTCCAACAATTATGCTTTATTCCACTTTAATTTTATGTGTTTTAGGGAGGATAATACTTGGGAACCCGAAGAAAATGTAAAAATATATAATGAATTACAAATTATTAGTTAATCTCTGTTCTAAATCACGTAAAAAGATTTAATAATTACTCGCGTTTAGTTGGATTGCCCAGAATTGATTGAAGAATATGAACGGAAGCGTAAGGAGAAGAAGGATAAAGAAAAAGAAGCAAAGTCGGCGAAAAGGTCATCTAAAGTTGGGGAATCTTCTAAAGAAAAGCGCGAGGCCAGTCCCCCACCAAAGAAAGATACAAAAAGACCTAGAAAGGTAACTTCTTAATTAACTTCAATTCAAATATAGCCATTTTATCTGTTGACAACTTTAATAGGAGGAGGGTAACGAAAGCAGTGGATTCGATCGAGGGTTGGAACCTCAGAAAATTATCGGCTGTACTGATTCAGGTGGCGAACTCATGTTTTTGATGAAATGGAAAGGGACAGATGAAGCTGATTTGGTTCCTGCTCGTCAAGCCAATGTTAAATGTCCTAAGGTATTTGCATTTGCTCTTTATTAGCTGGGTAAATAAAAATTGCTCTCCCCGCAGGTGGTCATCAAGTTCTATGAGGAGAGACTCACTTGGCATGCAGGTGCTGACGAAGATAATGACTAGAAGGACTTTGAAACAAATTTACCTTCACAACTATTTGCAGTTTAAGAGTAGCTGGTTTTTGCTTTTCTTTCTTTTATATTTCATTCTACCATTTTTTCTTTTATATTTATTTGTCTAATTATAATTAAATTTAAATGAGGCTGATTATTTTTTAAGTGTGTATCCTTGTCGAAATTTTCAGTTTGTCAAGCTAATGATCTTACGTAGACCTGAATTGGTATAAATAAAGCTTTGTAATTGTATTATTGACGATACGCACAACTCCAATGTCTGAAGTTGAACCTCCAGATTACGATTATTCAGCAAACAACTTTTACCCTCCGGAGGAAGTTCAAAAACAAGAAATCTAGAAGCAGCAAAAGAAAAACTCTAGCTAAAAATTTACGCCACTGAAAATCTGTTTATGGTTTAACATGGGGAATCAATGCGCTGCACTCAATGAGCTGCAATCATTTTTATCAGGCTACAATATTTGAAACAAGATCTTTCAGAGTTTAGTGAAACCGTGTCCGAAGCAGGAAGAGACCTCAAGGATAAACTAAAATTGGAAGTGCCAAACAGGTTGCAAAGGTCGTTGGAGAAAACATGAGACGGATGTCCCCAATCTATGAAATTGAGGAGGGTATACATTGGAATTTCCCACATCACATTTCCCATTTTGTTAATTATTTTATATAATATAGACGAAGAAACAGTTGTCGTTGGAAAGTCAGGACGTCTAGTTATGGATCGGGTTCAAGCAAAAATTTATTCTTTGGCGTTAGAAGAGTCAGTATTCACAAGTGACCCTGAAGATATGAATGCGTATGAAAAGTGGCTTGCTAATTTTAATTTGAAATTGAAGAATGATGAGATTCCCGACCTGCTAACTGCCAACCCCCATCTTCAGGTCTTCAGCTTCACTATTCCCAGTTGGTTCCGGATAAAGTTTCCCATTTAGTTTTTTGGCATCGATTTTACTACCGATTCCAAGTAATCTTTTGCCAGAAAGAAAAACAAACTGCAAATGAACAGAAGCAAGAAAAAAGTCGCCAGTCTTACCCTAAAAAAGCGTCTGGAAATTCAGCAATGGTCCAAGAAGAAGACTCTCTTGGAAGTGATATTTTGGGTGCAGGTTCGTTTTCTAAAAAAAATAATTTGTAACAATGAAGAATAGAATTTTTTGCTGCAGCTTTGCATTGTTTTTATGGGGTTTTAAAATACTGATTGTTATTTTTGACGAGTATAATTTTATTGTCTCGAAAAATTAATCAATAGGAGAAATATTTTTTTTTTACATATTATAGTGTATACATTTTGATGTGTATTTGTTTCAACGATAGGTGACCAGAATGTTGTAGAGATATCCAAGGAAGACCAGAAACGTTTACTGGCTGAATATGAAGTGGGACTGAAGCACGGCGGTGGAGAGGATGAGGACTTTTGGGGAAGCTGTTTTTATGCTGGTGCTGATTCTAAACGATGCCCTACATACAATGACTGTTACACAAAAATTAAACAACTCCAGCATGAAAACTTCCAACTGAAAGTTAGAATTCACCTGGATGGCCAAAAAATGGTTAAAGGAAGTTCTTCAGAAGTTTCCAAACTTCAAGAAGATCTTCACAAATCTGAGACAAAAAGAAAAGAACTTTTTCTGGAAGTAGCTCATTTAAGATCTGAAATTGATTCCCTTCAAGCCAAACTTTTTCCGGAAGTAGCTCATTTAAGATCTGAAAATGATTCCCTTCAAGCCAAACTACGTTTAGTAAA
>JAQIXN010001966.1:0-14229 GCA_034698145.1 Proisotoma minuta
TTTAGATTCAAGCTTAGTTTTAGATTCAAGCTTAGTTTTAGATTCAAGCTTAGTTTTAGATTCAAGCTTAGTTTTAATCTAAATCTAAATCGAAGCCCAAGCTTAGTTTTAGATTCAAGCTTAGTTTTAATCTAAATCTAAATCGAATCCCAAGCTTAGTTTTAGATTCAAGCTTGGATACAGATCTTGTCCCCCGTGACCTTTTTGGGGGGTAAACGGTCACGGAACAAAAATATTAATATAGGGGTCAATCTTTACTGATTTTTGGCGTGGAATTCGATGGTGACCTTAAAATTTGTCCCCTGTGACCTTTTTGAGGGGGAAACGGTCACGGAACCAAAATATTAATATAGGGGTTAATTTTTACTGATTTTTGGCGGGGAATACGATGGTGACCTTAAAATTTGTAATTCGTAAGTACTGATATATTAATTGATGGCTTTATTATTCAGGATTTGGGTAATCAAACCGCTTAACAAATATGATCACATTACTGGTTCGGGCTATATGAAGTTGCACTGGAAGTTTTAAATTTATTTAAACAACGGAATTAAAGTTCAAACCGAAAATATAAAATAAAATGTTCAAATGCCAAAAGTTGCCCTAATCAAATTTAGAATGCCTAAATACATTTATGTGCATTTTAATCCAAAACATTGATTAAATAAAATTTCACACACAAATTTTTGCAATTGTAGAAAAGTTCGAGAAAACTTGGTTTTTGGCTCAAGTTCCTGGTCGGAACTTTGACATTGCTCTTTTTACTACGCCTCATTTTTTGGGGACCATCCTTACTTTTGGGGATTTACATGTTTGGATTCCTCTCTTTTGAATTCCACTCTCTTTGGATCATCTACAGATACAAAACAGAGTTGGAAAGGATCGGAAATGAATTTGCTGCGGAAAATCCAGAAAGAGAAGAAGCTGATGTAGATTTGGAACAAATTTAAAATAAATTACCCATGGAAAAATATTTTTGAGAAGATTTTACAAAATAACATCAGATGAATTTAATTTAAGATCATAAAGCCATTTTAATTATGGCTATAGAGAAAAGTATACTATACAATTATAAATTCTTTTGTCATTAAAATAAATACTTAAATATGTATTTATTAATGCACTTTTGATCACATCTAAATCTCTCCCTTTGTTAGTTTCAACCTTTTTTGAAACATCTCCTAATAGATAAAACTTGCTAAATAATGAAATTGCCACTTTTAAGCAAATTTATCATGCATAAAATCAGCCTTTTTAAAAAGATTTCATTCAATTTTAGTCAGCATTTCAATTTTCAAAATAATTTTCAATTTTAAAATAAAAATTTTATATTTACTATGAAAAAATCCCAAGCTTATTCTGCTACATAAAATACAATTAAAATTAGTTAATACGCCTAGGCGCATTAACTTCTCTTGTTAACGGTTCTCCAACAATTCGTTGTTTGGCCATTTTGTCCCGATGTTCTCTTGCTTTTTCTAACCCCAAATAATTTGGGGAAATACAAAGGTTCCCGATGATGACAACGATTTCAGGAGGAAGAATCCCAGCAAATATTTGCTTTAGTTGCTCAATCCACCAAGATTTTTGTTGCGGAGGAACTCGCGCAGTGGAAATAATGGAAGCTGAAGGATCCACCAAAAAGAAGGTGAGTGTCTTGCGATGACCTGGGCGAGTGGGGTCATCCAACTAAAATTAAGAACATAAAAAAGTTATTATGTTCTCCATATTTTATCAATTTCTTATATTTCTTGGTTCCTTTAAAAATTAATTATTTATCGAAGAAAAGTAGTTTTAATAGTTTAAAAATAAAATGTTATTTACAACAACTCTAAAAATATTTATAATAAATTCCAATATCTTAAAAAAATGTAACAGCCTAAATTCTGGACCCTCTTAAACAAATCTATTCGTTAAATATAAGGAAATAACGAGTTTTCCATTTCTAAAGAAATTTGTCCAATTGAAAGGTTTAAAATTCTACTTTTGTTATAAAAAATTGCATTTACCTGAAATGGCAGGAGATGGTGTTGAATGACATTCGGAAACACAAAACAACGTCCTTCTTCTGATTCTATGGATCCCAGGGAGACGGTTTCAAATTGACGATTATAGGCCAACTTTTTGTCTTTAAGAGCCAGTCGGGATTCGCTGATATTTTGGCAAGAGTAGTAAAATAATCCAACCGCAACAATCTTCTCATTGTCCATTCCATCCACGTGCAGCTGTCCCCCTGAAAGATAGAGAAATTACATTATCGCATGTCATAATTGAAGGTTTTTTATATAATTTACCAGGATATTTAGGGCTCTCAGGTGTCAAATTTATGTTGGACATTGTCACAATCACCTGAATTTTCCTTCCGTTTAATTTTACTACGGAAGCAGTTTGTTTTCCTTTTTTATTCTGGATTCATATTATCAATCTTTAAGATTTATCACAATTTCCTACATTTTACTTACTTTTCTCTCCTCAGTCCTTAAATCGGTGAGTGTGCGTTCAAAAAGTGGAATCATTTTGCTCAGCACTTTCTCCACATTTTCCGCCACTTCGGGGTCAAATAAATTGTTGATATACAGTGTACAAAAAAAGGTAGTACAGACCCCAAAAAAACCGCTTTTTGAAAAAACGGTCCAACCTACGTCTACAAAATTTTGTACTTGATAACTTTAGAAAGATTGATTAAGATTGGCATTAGCCGATTTTCTAGGTCAACGCCAGATCATGAGATAAAAATTCGCCAAAAAAACCTCAAAATTTGAACTTTTTGGGTGATTTTTTTTCAGCTTTCAAATATTTTTTATTAGATAGCCCAAACCTTCCAGGAAAAAATGAGGTATTGAACAACGCCATGCGATTTTTTTTGCGCCCACAGGAATTTTTTCGCCAAGGCATGTTCAAAAATCGAAATCGCGGGAAACTCAAAATTTTAAAATCTAAGAATTTTAAAATGGCCCAAACAGTTATTGCGGACATTTGTATATCTCAGATTTTAAATTTTTTGCGTTCCCGCGGTTTCAGCGCCAAAAGTTTAGTAAACAAGTGTTCAACATGCCTTGGCGAAAAAATTCCTGTGGGCGCAAAAAAAATCGCATGGCGTTGTTCAATACCTCATTTTTCCCTGGAAGGTTTGGGCTATCTAATAAAAAATATTTGGAAGCTGAAAAAAAATCACCCAAAAAGTTCAAATTTTGAGGTTTTTTTGGCGAATTTTTATCTCATGACCTGGCGTTGACCTAGAAAATCGGCTAATGCCAATCTTAATCAATCTTTCTAAAGTTATCAGGTACAAAATTTTGTAGACGTAGGTTGGACCGTTTTTTCAAAAAGCCGTTTTTTGGGGGGTGTACTAACTTATTTTGTACACTGTATACTAATCACCAACATATTTTGAATCAAAATTTTTGATTAGTTGTAGCCGTGTTACATAATAATAGAAATAGTTCAGCATTTCGCTCATTATTGTGTCATAGTTGGGTGGGTAAGTGAAATATTTTTTTCCATCCTCCCATTTTGTAATTTATGTCAACTTGTCAAGTGTTGCTTTTATGTCATTCTCTCATCTTCTCTTTCTCTCTCATTGTCAATGTCAAAGTCACCTCTCCAGGACACGGTATCTCATCTCATATTTACATAGATTATAGTTACAGCATCATTAAAATTAATGAAAGGGGATAAAATGCAAAAAACACTGACTATTTTCAAACACACCCCTTCCATTCAAAATTAATTCAAATGCTATTTATGTAATCCAAATTACAATCTATTTAATTATTCTCTTATTTACTAATCTGTATCTCTAATGCCCATGTAAATGGAAATTGCGTTGCAAACATTTTTATGTAATATTCTCCGATAGAGGAAGTTTGTTTTATGGTTTGCATTAAAATATTTTGTACTGTGTTTAATGCTAATATAAATAATTAATGAGGTGCTAAAACGGTTTGGCTTGGCTACAATGATTTTTTGCCATTGCTGACCCTCAGTCTCATTAAATTTCAAGTTGAAGTAGGACCAGGGCAAATGGTCAAACGAATAATAATAAATTATCAATATTTGTTTATCCTATTACAAGCAGTGTGACTTCATAAATTCTTGGGCATTAATTTAATTAAAAAGGTAAAGTCGTGATGGGGGAGGGATGAAATAAATTGTCCTGTCATGTTAAATGCATGTGGGCAATTTGCATGCAAAATTTCTTGCCTCTTGTGAAATAAATTTCAAACTTTTTCTTTTCCAAATAAATTTTCTCGGTAATTATAATTCAAGTGCAGTTTGGTCCTCTTAAATCAGATCTCACTTTCTGTCCTCCTCTGCATGTTATATTTATATATATTTATGAACAGCATGACATGTCAAAAATGATTAATTACTATGTGACGTCGCAAATAGTTTAGCACTCGCTGTTGGCTTTATTAAATATAAACTAAAATGAACTTGACTTTGACTCTCTTTAGCACTATTAGCTGAGTTGAAGGTGAATTATATAGTGTACACTAATTTATCAAATTAAATTAAGGTGAGGATGTGAGTGAAATAATTACTGATATTCTCATCATCATCCTGAATGGAAATACTTATGTAGTTTTTTTTATTATTTGCAATGGAATTAAAACATAGAAGCTTTGATTGCAAACCATTTTCTTTTTAGATGGAAGAAAAGCTATACCAAAGTGTTTTGTACAGTTGCCAACAAAAAATTAATAAGTTTTGAGGCTTTTGTTTGCTCTGCCTTTGAAGCTCTATTGAGGAGATTGAAATTTTAACAAAACATGTCCAGAAGAGGAGGAGTGCTTTTCCATTATGTATGATCATCATTACTTACTTCCATTCAGATCTTATAAAGACGCACTTAAATAATAATGCAGAAGCAATAGTTGATAGTGATGCATCTTAGGTAATTGCATAATCATAATAATAATAAGAATGGAGCTAGAGTTTATGTGCGGTGGGTAAATTGTTTCATGGAAATTGGAGAAAAAATTGTGATCATTTACAACAAAAGAAATCACAAAAAAGTGACCAATTTATATTTGAAAGTAGGGTCTTCTATCTATTCATTTTGTCCATCAATCAAATCATATATCTCTGACAATTAATTAATATTGTTGATATTTATTTCTAGCTCTGAACAAATATTATTATCTTGAATTTGTCATATAAATGCTTTTGCTCTGGGTTCATTTTTGCCCGTGGCCACTAGTATGTAAATTACATAATGTAAGTACATGTGGTTTTATATGAAATACAAATCAATCAGACCACTTTGAGATAAATTGACACCTCAGTTTAGAATATATAATTTTCTCTATTTTTTAACAATTTTTAAAGTCCCAAAACTATTTGGAAACAATAGCCGTAAATTAGGGCAATTAAATAATAAACGTGGAGGCAAATTGAGACAAAGTATCACATTCTTATGCCATTACTACATTTACCACCATTACAAGTGACCTTAAACAAGGTTCGAGCTTTTTCATATTTATTTGCGTAGTCAATTGGCAGCTCTTCGGCAAATATAAATATATAGTTAATCTCATAATTTAATTTAGCCCCTGCAGAATTAACTGAAATATTTCAAGTGGCTTGAATACGTAAATACCTCCATTGCATCGTTTGATAACGGCACAGGCAATATTTAATTCGAGCACTATCGCTAAATTCTCATTGCAAATGTTTGTACAACTTTCTTCCATGCCCAACATAAATTGTATAATCATTGTCGCCTCATTGGCTTCTTATCGTTCTATGCCCTTTCTCTCCATTTTTGCCAAGCTGGGTAAATATGAGACACTTATAACTTGCGTCACTAGAAGAACTTTCCCTCTGTTCCATAATAATATCATTTTACCTTGTTTGTTTTATCTAATGCGGAACATGACAAAATTGTGTCCAATCAATTCACTCTCAATTTCCCACATTTACCATAAGGTATTATAAATTATAAACATGCTCCCAGTTTCTCAAATTGTAATTATCTTGTAAAATTATAATTACAACCCGCATATAAGTAACCCCCAAGATATCAATTTATCAAGCATGTCTATTATTTACATGAAAACAAATTTCTTCAAAGCAATCAAGATATGGTCACCATATTATGGTGCCAATATATTGAGGCTGGCCAAAATTAAGTAGGAGTTAAGCAGAGATTGGCACAAAAGTGTGCTTTAGGTACACGATGTGGTGAGATGATGAAGTGAGTGATTGACGGAATATCGATTTTCTCTTATCTCGTTTTCGCTTCTCTTTCGAGCACTCGCATGTCCAAGTTGTTAGTTCGTTGCTAGTACTACCAATTAAAGTGTCTGTCAACTCAGCACACCAAAAAACACTGAAAGTTTGTAATTTGAACTAATTATAATAATAGGAAGTCCGACAGTCAGTCAATTCCACAGATTTAACGCTGAAAAAAAAACTATCAAGTTCACAAGGCCAAGTTTTCGGATTAAGTTTCACCAAATCCTTATAATTTATTTGAATTTTTGCCTAATTAAGATTACTGCAACTCAGATAAATATAAAAGGTAATGCGCATTTTGCTTATTTATTATATTAAGATCTTGGTGTAAGATGAAAGATCCAATTTCATTTTCATTCTGGAAAATTAAAACCACAAAGCCTTGTTGATAATTGCATATGTAGATGTGCAAAATCTCATTACTTCCAGTTCTACTATTTACTTTGTTTTTCACACGCAAATATGAGACTCTTTAATTTCCATGTTTTGCACCTCTCAACGAGCTTACAAATGGAGAATAATATTTAGATATAAAATCTACAAGTTTAAAACATTAAAACTGTGTGAATTTTCCTCATGCCATCAGATTGTTTTCAGTCAGTTTTGTTTACTCTCTATCTTAATAAGAATCTCATCATCATGTATTCTAAATTTTAATAGCATGGAAAATATAAACCGCAAATTTCCTTGAGTAGTCCACCAAAGCGTGTGAGAAATTCATATTGGGATGCATCATGAAGATTTTGTTGATTTGCTATTAATATAAAAGTTCTGGATTTTTCTGATGCTAGATAAATTATACATGTGCTGTATTTTTTGAAAATTTTATTTTATGATTCATGACATTCTTTGAAAACACATTTGACTTATGACTTGATGAAATACGGTCACGTATGAAACAATTCTCCTATTTTGTGGTTCATTGTTTCCCATTGTTTGTTTTCTCTTTCATATTTGGAAGTGTTAATAATTTGTTTGTGTCCTGGTTGAAAATTGAAAATTTATTTTTTTCACACTGTCCAAATGATTAATTACTAATGACGTGACATTTGACATGACCTATTTCTAATTAGTTAGACCACCTATACATAGTAAGTATAGATGCGACATGCGACAACATTTTTTTCCTTGATCTAAACAAAACACACAAGCTATACCTACAATATAGAAATTCAAATCCGAGATTAGATAAATTACCCTGTGTATCTCGCTTCAATTTAGTTTACTTAGAGCTCTGCTATAATTTTTACATGAACTAAAACGAATCATAACAAACATTGAACATCTCTCTCCAGTAGGCTAATGTGAATTTGCAAATTTTATGCAGTGTGAAGAATCCTGGAGCCAGTCGAGTTCAGTTGTGCTTTACCTTTACTTACGCCAAGTCACTTGAGACTGCTCTCCATAAGAATTGTTCTTCGCATACTAATTTTTTATGCTATTTGTTCGTGACTTGATTTGAATCGAGAGATAATTTATTTATGTGGATAGAACATGAGCAACTTTTGAATTTGTTTGTGCTGCATCTTCCCCATGATTATGACATTGAACATTAACAACTTTGGAGTTGGAAATTGACAGTAACCATTAAATTTATATTCAAATAGCTATTTAGACGGACAATGCAGTAGTAGCTTATTATTTCCCATTGTTAATTGTTTTATTTGGATTTAATTATTGCATTGGATGAGGTGTTACCGACTCTCAATCATTCATTTTTGTGACACGGTAGTAAACGAAATTATAAATTAATTAAGTAGCTGTTATTTTCGTAAGATTTTAAGACATCGTAAAAATTGCTAAAAAAAAATTATTTTGCTTTTTTTCTAGAATCAAATACATTGCTGAAATATCATGGGAAATCCAACAACTCATGATTGGGTACGTCTTGAAGTTCTCATACTTCGAAGAGCGTGTACCTTGCTCCGCAAACAATTCCGAAGAAGATGGAAGCAGACTCAAAATCAAGAATGGTACAAAAAACATATTCTAAATAAGAACATACATTTATTTTCAATATGCCTATAAATCAATTTCAGGAAAGACACCCCTGAATTTGGAAAAGCTTTCATCTCCAGTCTCGGTTCTCAAATCTATCAAAGTTGTGGACGCCTTCACAAAATGACATTGGAAGAAGGAGATGTCAACAACTGGGACTTTACTCTTCTGACCAGAATCCTCAAGCAAACAAACTTTCTTCCGGCTACAAATGAAGCTGAAAGCAAGCAACTTGAAGAGCTTATTTCATACAGCAAGCAAGCCATCGAACACCCCACAAAAACTTTGGGTGACCTAGAATTTGCAAGTTGTTGGGATCACATCGAAGCAATTTTGGTATCATTGGGGGAAAATGAGAAAGAGCTTGAGGAACTCAAGAGAAGTGAGAGCGTGAGTGAAGAAGATCTTATTTCTCTGTCAGGAGAAGACTTTCACCAAATGGATGAGAATTGTTTGAAGGAAGCAAAAACTTTGAGAGAAGCTGGAAGAAATCTTGTGAATGCTGGAAATTATTTGGACGCCTTAAAATCTCTTAATGCCGCTATAGCTCTTCAGTTTTCACTTCCAGACTTAGAACTAGGTGCACTTTACGCCTTGAGATCCGACGCATATTTGAGACTGACCCAAAGCACGGCAGATAAAAAGGAAAGAATGGAGCTGGCTTATAAAAGCCTGAAGGATTCAAAACAAGCTCTCTTCCTGCGACCAGCTTGGGGCCTCGCTCACTACAGAGTTGGGATGGCATACGTCGAGCTTGGAAAGTTTAAAAAGGCTTCAAAATATCTAGATCAAGCTTTAGATCTGGAACCGAGCATGGAAGAAATTAAAATGGCCAACAACACATGCAAAATAAAACTTGTCCAACTGGCAGATGACTTTGCATCAGGCCTTCCGACATTTCAACAAGTGAATTTCCAGAAACCAAACCCCCTTCCGGGAGGAACCAGACTGGATAAGGGAGTAATGGACAAAATTGACATGCTCTTCGACGCGGAAGATGAAAACAATATTCTTGGCACCGTTTACAAAGCACATAAATTACGGGATGGAATCAACACCAAACAGAACTATAAAGATGCAGCCATTCTCTACAGGAAGGGAGTCAAGTCAAGAAATGCTGAGGCAATGTATAACTTGGCCTTGTTGAAACTCGAAGGAAAAGGGATTAAACAGGATGTCAAAGGGTATATACTTATGCTTTGGAATTACTAATGTTAATGGAGTAATTTCATTTAATTTTCATTTTAGTGCTATAAATCTTCTCAAACGAGCATCCGACAAACTTTGTGCACAAAGTGGCTTAAACTTTACTTCAAATGTTGGCGTTGTGGAATCCTCGTTTGTCCTGGGCCTATTAGCCCATGAAGGTATCGGCTTCCCCCCTCAAGTAGACACATTTTCTGCTTCAGTTTACTATCAAGAAGCATCTGAACACGGTCATGGACCCGCAGCCCATAATTTAGGAATCCTTCATAGTCGGGGTCAAGGGGTCGTAAAAAACGAGAAAAGAGCTGTCCAACTTTGGAAGCTGGGCGCAAGTCGTGGCTGCCCCGAGTCCATGTTTGCCCTCGCTTTCCATTACGCAAAAGAATGGGAGACAGCCGAAGCTCGAAAATGGTTTGATCTGGCTATAACAGAATACTATGAAGGTCAAGGGTTGAGCTATTGTCAGATTCATAACAATTTAGTTGAGGACGAAGAAGATTTTAATGAGGACGATGTCAAAGGGGGATGGAAACCGAGCCCAAAACTTAGTCAAGAGTTTAATGCAGCCCTCAACACAATTGACAACTGGAGAGCAAGATATGGTCAAAAGGAAATTTCAAGATGGGAAATTAGCCATGGATTACGAGGCACAAGTCAAAATTTACCCATGAAACAGAGACTAAGCAAAATGCTTCATGCATTGGATCACGAGAAAGAGAAAATTGGTGCAATTGAAGACTATTTCAGTCAAATTAAGCCTTGTTTTGTAATAATCCCATTTGAGAATGCTAAAATTTGGGCAAAGAATGCAAGACGAGAGATGTTTGTCGGAGGGAATTACAGCGAGGGAGAAGATAGTCAGGGTCAACAAAGCAGCAGATCTGTGAGCAGCGTGGGCAGTGACGAGTATGTGGATAATAATACTACCATTGTTAGTGATGTCAGCGTTTCCGTTTAGCTAAAAATTATGTAATTAACTGTTTGTTTTTTTGTTTCGGAAGGTGAGTCAAAGTCAACAATGCGCAGTTTACTTTTACTTGTATATTTTATGGTCCCTGAAATAGTTTATTTAGTTTTAATGGAGTTGACACCTGAAAGAATTACGAGCCAGTATTAATTAAAGTGTTAATAGAGATTTTAATGTTATGGAACAGTACGGGTTTAATTTTCTCATAAAAACATGCATTTTTTTTGTGTGACGGACGGTTTATGCTTTTAGAGTTATTTGCTCTTGTTAATTAATGTTAATTTAATTGTTTGAGTTGATTCATTCATAGATAAATGGAAGAGTTACCAGTATTTGAAATTTGCAATAATGTAAATACGCAATCGCAATTTCCTGTTGTAGTTTTAACAAATTAACCAATATTTTTTAGACCGAGTGACTTATTTACTAATTACTTAACTTTGTAGTGGATGAATTGGAATGAAATAAATGTAATCCTTCAAAAAAATCATTTTTTGCATTATTTTCTCACACTGCTTCAAAATATTCATTGAATGAAAACGTTTAGCATTTGACGCTTTGCAAAGGGCAAACTTTGTTGCTCTCATTTTGCGGGAGTCGTCTTTGTTTGAGCGAGCACATTGCAAATTGCAGCATTAAATTATTGCCAATTTTTCTGGAAGCTTTTGTGAAATAATTAAGCTTGCTTATCTTAAACCAAGGACATTGCGGTACGTTCTGTCGATGTTACCCTAAACCATAGGATAAAAAAAACCATATTGTTTATATTTTAGAAATTCTAGAGAAATGTATCGGCAGCCAGCTCCAGTGTCCGAGTCATATCGTCCAGGGGGAGAAAGTGACGAGTTTGGCAGCGACAGCGATGACTACGATGGCTATGACATGCCAGGGCCCAGGACGCGGAATAAGAAAATATCTATCCCTGTGCCCACTGTGACGAATGGACAATGTACAAAAGTGGAGCCGGCTGGAGATCCCTCGGAATCTGTTGTTGAGGATGATTGGGGGGCACAAGGAGAGGGTAAAAGTAGTCCAAATAGTGAACAGATTCAATATGTTCAACCAACGACTACAACTCCATGTGAAGAAGCCAGAATTGCTTGTTCCAGAGGAAATGTTGAAAAGGTTAGTTGCAAACCCCTAATTATGTTATTAGAATGAGGTTAAATAGTTTATAATAATAATTATTATTTGATTATAGGTCAAGAGGCTTCTTGAAGAGAAAGTTATCGGCATAGACGATTATTTCCCAGATGATTACACCCTTCTTCTCACCGCGGCGGCACACGCTCGACCTGAATTAGTTAAATTCCTTTTGGACCAGGGAGCTGATGTCAAGAAAGCTTGTCGTACTACCCGAAAAACAGCATTAATGACTGCAATTGCCTGCATCCGACCCCACTCTGAAGATGAAGTGTTTCAATGTGTCAAATATATCTTGGACGTCCCACTTCCTAAAGAAGACATTCTTAGATTGATCAATGTTTTAGACTCTTATGCTCTTTCTGCCATCATTATTGCTATAAAACGAAGAGAAGAAAGAAGACGAGTTGCAGAATATTTGTTGGATAATGGAGCAGATCCAAATGTTCAAGATATTACTGGAAGAACTTGTCTTTTTCTTGCAGCGGAAGTTGGGGATGGGAAATCTTGTCGGTTGTTGCTGGAGAAGGGGGCGGACGTGAATATAATTGATGATAATGGATTTTCAGCATACGACTTGGCGTGTGACAAAGGATTTCATGTTCTAAGTGAGTTGCTCTATCTTTGTAAAAGTACCAAATGGAGACCAGGAGAGAATCCAGCCCTCATGCAGCAGATTGTGGACATATCCAAAAGAAGAGAACATCATGGATTATCTTCAGAGGCAGTTGAAGGCGTTACCGTTCGTGAAGATTCTTACATTGAAACTCTCTTGTCCGCCATCAACGCGTCAAAGTATACTGAAAACTTTCGAAAACATCGAGTCACATATCTTCAGTTTTTAGCATTTGATGATGATGACTTAAAAGCTGTTGGAATTGAAGAAGTTGGAATTAGAAAAAATATTCTAGAATCAATCCGAGATGGAAACAATGAGCCATGGTCAAGAAACTCGCTTCAAATGGTCCCAGTCAATAAGAAAGCCACAGCTGCCGAAGTGGTGTGCATGATTACGACAAGCAAGTCGCATGTCCAATACATTGGAACAACTCTTAGATATCTCCGCAAACGAATTATAAAAGAGCCATCAAGTCTTCGATACGGAGCAGAAAATAACAAAATACGGGATGCCATTTTCTTTCTCAACGAACTTGCACAAAACTGCAACATTTTGGAAAAACAAAGCATGGATCTGCGGAAAACAATTGAAGCTTTGAAAGACAATGCTGAAATCAAACTTGGGGATTCTTTGGATTTGGAAGCTAAGCCAGAAGACTTGGAAAAATTCGTTCAACAATGGGAATCTTCAAATGCTTCCCAACAGTCGAGTATTTTGAGAAAACTGATTTTTGGGATTGGTAGCCTTGCGTTTTTCTCAACTGTAACTGTACTTTACTTGAGAAAATTTGTCAGATAAGATGAGTCAAACATTTATTTTTCCCCCTTTGTTTTGTTTTCAAGAATCAAGACTGAATATTATGTAGTTTGTTTAATTCTATTTTTTGATACATAAATGATAGAGATTAGCTTTATCATTACAGACTTGTAGTAATTTAATAATTTATACGTTCTAACTTGTGAAATTGTTATTGTTGCAGACCGATATTTAATGTATATGATGTGATACGTGATACCAAATCTAAATACTTGGTATTTATTGTGAACTATTCAATTTTGGTGCTATTGATAAAATGTGATAACGAATAAAATATTGCAAACGATTAAAATTACTATTTTTCAAATTATTTATTCATTTTACCTAATAGGACAAAGACAAAACTGATCAAAAGTAAATAGTAAATGTAAATGAATTACGTCAAAGCCGTCAAAAGTAAACTACTAATTAATCACTTTCCAATCCCAAATAATCCTCAGAGTTCATAAAAGAAAAAGAAAATACTACAAAAAATATTCCATCCGACATTGCATTTTCTTGAAAATGTTCTTAAATATTCATGGCCCGGCCAAGAGCGTTCTTGACCAATATTTCATAAGTGTGAGAAGCGTGTTCTTTTCCTGCGTATGGTACGTAGCATGCCCCGTGACTGAAATTGAGAAAGTTATTTTACTTTTGCATAAAATCTTTGCATAAATAATACTGTTATTAATTTTACCTGGGATGAATTTTCCCCACGGTAATTGTTCCATTGAGCCAAACTCGACCGATGTAGTAAGTTTCTCCTGAGGGGTCTTGTCCTCCGGGTACGGCGTAGGGTGGGATGTTTCTGCCCTGACCATCCACCCAACTCAAACTTGCGACTGGAGCGATTAAAACTTCGTAATCTTGTTTTGGAATTTCCAGACCATCATAAGCAATGTACGCCGAAGTGTGACCCACTACAAATTTCCCTGGGATCATTCCACCTGAATTGAAACGATTTTTTTTAAAAAGTGCATTTATTTGGTAAACGATGTATTTTACAACGCACCGTTGTGATATGCCCTTGCGACATACAGTTCCCTTCCTGAATCAATCCCAGCCTGCATCGAATAAGGCGCATATTGTCCTGAAACAATAGAATCCTCATTAGAATTTATTTCAAATATATAAAGAAACGTTTTCGTACCGTTTCTCATTGGCACCCACTGAATGCCCATTGGTTGGGCGTGTCCTGTCGTTGCCCATCCCAATCCCGGCGTTGGGGGATTTTGCATCATGGTCATTGTCCCCATTG
>JAQIXN010001967.1:0-14227 GCA_034698145.1 Proisotoma minuta
TTGGAAAAAATTTAGAAAATCTGAAAAAGCAATATTTTCCAAATCTGTATATTTCACGGCCTTTCTCGCCAAATATGCTAATGGTTTTTATTTTAATCAATAATATTCATGAATTTCTTCCAATTTAAAACTAAATCAGAAGCAGTCATAAAATATTTATTTTAGAAGAAATTTGAGTAATCGGAGAAAGCAAGTTTTTGTAATTATGATAGTTTAATTTTTGTAACTATGCTACTTTAGTTTATACTTTATAGTAGTAGATAATCTCTTAAATACATCTCGGCAATTTTAGTGGAGTAAAAGTAATAACGTTGTGAAGGGGGCTTAATTTTGTGCGCGATGCTCATCAAGGCGCGCTGCTAGGTTAACGGACATGATCAACTGTATCATAAGGGACTACATTGCAACCAAGCAGACCGCGACCGTTCCAGGGTCCAGGTATTAACGCCAACTTGACCAAAGTAGATTCTCTCTTCACTTTGACATTTACAAGATTTCCAGTACTTCGAGATACAAGGTTTCCAATATCTGACAAGCTTGTGAAATTCCTTGAATTTATTGATCCAAATTCGATAATTAAATCATCCAATTGAAGTCCCTGAAAAGTATTTGTCATATTTCATTCAGATTTCCTTACTTAAATCTCAATGTGCTCTGATTATTTTGATTTTATTATTTAATTACGGCATGAAATGCAGGAGATCCTTCTGAAACTAAATTAACTTTGACAAATGGCGTCATGCTTTCATTTTGAGGCTCATCTACGTCCATTTTGACCATGTCTGCAACCAAACCTTTTTCCTTGAGTTGTGCATGATACTTTTCCAACTTTCCATCAATTTCCTTTGTCACAGCTTTAAAATCATTCTGCAGACCTAATAATAAATGTAAAAATTAACATGAAAATGATTGTGAATACAGTAAAAACTGAAATATTGATAACTCACAAATAATTTTGTGACGGGCATGACGCACTTGATAGACATTGATGTCATTTCTGGGGTAGCCTTCAGGGTCAACGAGTGGTTCTGTCATTCCAATTTTATTTGATGTGAGAATTCCTCCCAAAGCTTGAATTTGCTCGTCGATATCTTGGCGTCTTTTGACGAGCTGAAGAATTCCCTCCCGAGTGACCTCTTCCCCCTCCCTTGGCGTTGAGGTCGACGCAGCCATCTCCTCCCGCATTCAAAAGTTTATTTTTGTAAAAATAACACGA
Organism: Proisotoma minuta; assembly: GCA_034698145.1. Lineage (NCBI taxonomy): Eukaryota > Metazoa > Arthropoda > Collembola > Entomobryomorpha > Isotomidae > Proisotoma > Proisotoma minuta. The sequence continues at coordinate 1,217 of JAQIXN010001967.1, forward strand.
AATGATAAATTTTGAGAACTTTAAAAGCCAAGATCCCTCTCTGCCTCTCTTGGGGTAACAATTGATTTGTAGTACAATGTACAACAATTATACTGTAATTTAGGAGATCCATTTATTTTATTGTAACATAATAAAACAGTTTTGAAGCAATAATTTGTTTAATTTACTACATGTATTTTCTCTAAGACAGTATTGCTGTAATATGCATAACGAAATACAAATGACTTTTTATATCTATAGATTGAATGGTAATCATTTAACTTTTTCGAAACAGGGAACCCAACAACCCTCCGGTTTGTGGAAATGATCCCGTGACTTTTATATCTGTTTTTTTCAGTGCTTCTTGTTCTTGTTGTGCAAGAATTATTTGTCTCCTTCTGAATTCTGCAATTGGATCAGGATAATCTGCATAAGATTCTAGAATTCCACGAATATCTTTTGCTTCACTGTTGCCAATTGCTGAAAAAAACAGAACTTTAAATAAAAGCAACACAATTTACAATGAGATTAAGTAGCTAAGTACTTTGAAGAAGTGCAGCTAAATCGAATAGAGCTCTGTCATCGTCGTTTCCTTTCCACTTTGGGAGTATTATGGCATTGTTCCGATGTTTTTCAAGTGCCTTGTCATTACAATCCACAATTATAACCTGAATTTAAAAAAAACTTACTGTTTATCGTCTTACAACATAAATAAAGTTTTGTTTAGCTAATACCTTGCTTAAATCGCGATTGAGTTTATCAAGATCTTTAACGTGGATCCCATTTTCATATTTTGTAGAGTCCCTGAATAGTCTGTAATGAATCAATCCATTTTGATCTAAAGCATCCACAATTGGAAAAGCGATCATTCCAGGTTCATGAGTGTAAATCACAACCTCGAATGTGTAGCCCGCAACTTGATTAAGAAAATAATCTATTCCAGGTCTCTTCTTGAACCTCCATCCAGTTTTGTACTATTACAATGAAAAAATGTCAAAAAATCATGCGAAAGTACTATTTTTTTGTAATATAAAACGTTAATGTACCGTCCATTCTGGATGAACTAGAATACCAGTCAGCTCGATACATAAAGTGTAAGGTGGCTGATGATAAGGGGCTTTCACGGGATCGGGAAGAAGTTTGTCACGGGATGGATTAACAATGTACTTAACATAATTACTGATTTCAGCTCCAGCCCTTTTTCCGTATTGAAGGACAAATGGAAGATCTGAAAACTCGTCTTTTATTGGCTGTCCTCTTTGGTCCGTCATTGGAGCACCTATTTAATTTAACGAATTGCTAGTAATTAAAATCTGGATGAAACTGTGGTCGTTCGAACCATAAACAAAGAAAATGTAGAGGCCAGTCCCCAAGAACAATCCACCCATTGCATACATAGTAAATCTTAAAGCTCGTATTTGATTTTCTGCTGCTTTTTTGTCTTCTTCTTCTTGTACTTCATCTTTCCCTTGAGATGCCTTCAACGCCAACGCCTAACGCCAAGAAAATATTAAAATTGTTTTTTCATCTCCCATTTGTTTGTCATTTTTAATTTACTTGATCTGCCAAAGTTCCGCTTGAAATGTCCAATGTGTTTTTGACCTGAGGGGACTGTTGAGTTGCAAACGATGACCTCAGTTGATACAAGTAAGCGGATATTCCATCCCGACCTCGGAACAATTGAATTTTTTGTGGTGGTTGTGAAAAATAAGTTAAATAATTATATTGCGGCGGCGCCCAGGAAGTTAGTCGAGAGTACTCTCTTGACCAAACCACTTTATGACCTTGTCGTCGCAGGGTCTGGGTTAATATTGACCTCAAGGATGTTGCCATTTTTGTATTCGTTGTCTTTTCACTTTAATTGCAGAAGGTATTATATTGTATTCGTCAAGAGGCGTGAAAAATGAGAGTCATTTTACTAAGTTTCCAAAATTATGATGCAAACCCTTTCGCCGATTTTTGCCATGCGAAAATAAAGTGAAAACGAATTGGTTCTCTTTTCGGGGGCAGCGTGCGTTCATTTCTTTTTCAATGGCTGAGAAATCTCGGAGAAAGTTTGCTGGAGAAAGTAACAAATAAATGGGAACATTAAACTTGCAAATGCTGTGCAATTAGTGCAATTAATAAAATGAGGTTTTAAATTTTAAATAGGAAGTTTGCAGGAGGACAAAATGCTCTGGAAAATAAGAAACCAAAACTTTCTCTTTTATTTTTTCATGAATCTCAAGTTAAAACTTTTAATTTGGATTTTATTTCACTGAGATATTATGCAGTAGTAGCATATAATTGTAATTATATTATATACTGTAAATATATTAACTAAATATACCAATTAAGGGATGTGTTTAATAACTTCATGCGTCCTTTACTTTCTTGGCACACCATTTTCATACGGATATGAATATTATGAATTAACTATTTTTGCATTGCTAAACTTTTACACTTAATGAGCTAAAATCTTGATAAATAAAGATTGTATTATGATCTATTGTAACAGCTAATTAATTAGTTCTAAACTATAGTTTCTTGTCATTATACTTTAATTATATATATTTATGTATGTTTGGCTGCTACATTAAAAAAATGTAAGGATATTAATTAAAGCCTAATAAATAATTTATACATGTATATTTTCACAATATTTCATTTTCCATTAAACTGATTTATATTTAGCTATTTGAAACAATGCCCAGCGAAAACGGTGAAAGTAATTCCCTAAAATATAGAACTGGCTGCATTGCATATAAATAAGACAGAAAATCGAAGAAAATTTTGACTTTTCATGTAAATTACTTAATTTATCTTTAGATTTAAAGTGCTAAAACTTTCAAGTGTCTTATTACGTATTCGCTATGTTTTTAATAATGCTACCAAACTGGGATGACATATTTTATGCTCATCAATTATGTGCCTTGAAAATTAAGATCTTTCTATTAAAACTTGATTAACATCAACGTGGATTACGATGATACGTATTATTAACAATGCCGTCGTTGTAAATTGTCCACTATTAGATTAAAAGTATTGGCATTCCATAATTGTTCGACATCATCATCCTTTTTTGTAGTCGCAAATTTGGTTGCACCTGCATAAATATTGCTCGATACATTTTTCTTCCATTTAGAAGGAATTTAAGAAAAACTTTTCTCTAATTACAATACACTCAGATAAATTAATGTCTGTTCATATTCACTATCCACTACATTATGCGAAATTGTACTCTTATGCAGAAGAAACATTATATTAGATATTTACTGCTCTAGATAATGTATTTTATAACTCTATTGACTGACTGATTTTTAAACAACCAAACAATGTAGCAAAATTAACTAGAAAACTAAAATCTTATAAATAACTTTCACTCTGATTGTTGTGAACAAATAATCATATACTTTGCAGTGCACCGTTTAATTGTTTAAAACAACGCGTGGGTCATTTAAGTGACGTATGAGAGACCATCAGGACCGACGACCGTGGTGCTGGCTGCTGTAGTGTATCTGTAAATTGAGATAAGGTCATTAATTGTGCACTTATGTATACTGAGAAATTCTACTATGGAAGTTGGGAGGAATGGAACTCACTTCATTCCACTCCCGTAATTAGGATTTCCAGATTGGTTAGTTGAGACCCAATTTGAGAATACGTCTCGACAGTGAGTGACTACACATTGTGAAGAACAATACCCTTCGTCATATCCTTGCATGTCCGCTCTAAACGTGCATATACATATCATATTATTTGTTGTACTATTTAAATAAAAATTTCAACTTTCTTCATCAGAGAGAAATGAAGGGTGCACTTACTCTGAGGGATTTGATGCCGTGTTACTACAACCACTTCGAACACACAGTTGTTGTCTGTGTGAATGATTTTGACCTTCCATATGGCTCATCACAGTCCCTGGGTTCATTTGGTTGTGACCACCCCCTTGAGGGGGATGCATAATTCCCCCGTGACCATCTCCCATCTTTATAAAATGTTATATATTTTTTAAATAAGTTGCAAACAAAGAAAATGTTTTTTATGAGAAAGTTGCATGCCCAGTACCTGAGTCATGTATGATGGATTATGTCCCATGCCCGCATGTCCATACTGTTGTTGGGATTCCATGTGATGATTATTTCCAGTCATTTGCTGCATCATCGGATGATTTGGTTGTTGTTGGTGGGGGGAGTGCTGAGGGGGTGGGGGCATGGGTTGATTTGACTGAGGAGACTTTTTGTGGGCTGCAGTTTGAGGTGGTTGATTCCCGTAATAGCTTTGAGGTTGTTGGTAATGTTGCTGAGGGGAGGATAGATTAGGGTTGAAATTCGGAGGTGGATAAATCCCAACTCCGTCCGCAGATTCTGTCGGAGCTCCCTGCATTCAAATTAATTCATCATGTTTATGTGAAACAAAAGAGAAAGCAAATACAATAGATTCGCTACATCAAATTCTCAGATTTTTGAATTAAAATCAAATCTGTTAATTAATTTGTTTGACAAAGTCAAGTAACACTGACATCGCATTTATCATTGTAAATCTAAATCAAAAGGAACAAAAACATTAGCATTTGTTACAGGTAAATAATTGCCTGCCAAAAATAACTATAAAATCAAAAGTTGAATTTTCATTTGTCAGAAGCTTTGAATCAAAGCCATAAAACTATATAAATAATAGTCTCAAAATTTTACCAAATGAAAAGGATGTAATCATGTTGATAAATTCGAGGTGAACAAATAAAACTTTATAAAATTATCATATAGAAAATATTAAGACATGGGAATAAGAAAAACATTGCATGATTAAAGATTTGCACTTCAGTGCCACACTTGAATTATTTACACAAAAAAGCTGTCAATGATAATATAATTTGAGCTACAATAAACATTTTTCATTTTATAAAAAATTGGGTCCATAATTTACAAGAAGAAACAATTTTCCTGCTAATGAAAGCAATTGTTCATTTACCAGTCTAGATCTCACATACAACATTTGGCGTCAAGTAGAGAATAAGCAACATGAGAGAATAATTAATTAGCACGGTCCCATACAAAGAACAGCTTTTTTTAAATGTGAAAAATTTGCATTGTCTACTTCATTCGCTCCAAAGTGTCAAATCCATCGTAATTCTTTTCTTTGCATAAAAAACAAGTTCTCTTACCTTTGAAACCAAACTTGCTCGGTATGCGGCCAAAGCTTTCAAATATTCCTTTTTCGCAGCTTCTGTCTTTTTCTTATACACCTACAGTGTGAAAAATTAGATTAGTTATCACTAGAAATATAATTTTACAATAAATTGTAAAGCATTTCTAAAGATTTCTGTTCACTTCCGTAATTCATATGGTACATATGAAAACAGTTTATTGGGAAAATACCCAAAGAGTTGATAACATGAACTCATATTTAATAATATGATTATGAATGTGATGAATGAGATTGAATAATTTGAATAAACTTTTGATAAGGAGCTGGTTTGGGCCCATCATAAATGTAATTTTTCTCTTCTAGTTATTATTTTCTGCATGCGTCACAAAAAAGTACAAAGCGAAGCAAATCTGATACCAAAGAATTGTCATACATATTTCCCCGAATTCAGGATTATTAATCAATGATATCAGATATATGTAGTGAAAAAATGTTTCCAATTTTACATGCGACTATACTTATTGAGATTATTTAAGTTTTCAAAAATAGTCTTCCATAAAAAAAAGTGGCATGTTGTAAAAGAAAGTTTGCAAAATAAATCACAAACGAAGAGACGCTCTGATTACAGTAATTAATCATCTACTCCTCCCACTCATTTTCACCCAATGCTTTGTTTATGGGAGAAAGTGAAGAGTTTGTTTTACAGAAGTGCCTTAAAAGAAACAAATACAATCGATTCTTCACAACTCGTTAATTGCAAATCCCTTTTCTCCAGAAGAGAGAGAAAAAGAGCTTAACTTAAACTCATTTCCCATCAAGTTCTAGATTACGAAGTTAGAGAAATAAAAAACTTTAACTCTTCACTTTTTCTTGCTCCCGTCAAATTAATTTAAAACTTTGCAAGTCGGCATCTCAGCCCAACAGAGATATACTTAATATGCTGAAAAACTGGGGAAAACTGCTTTCTCTCACCAGTTTAATACAACAACCATCCTTCATACAAAAAGAAGAGATTCTTCTGCTTTGTTAATCCCCTATGGCCCATGTCTCCAACTCCCTTCTTTATATATATAGTTAGGATTTCTCGGATTTTTTTGGAAACAGTAAACTCAAAACTTGAATTGCTTAATAAAAATCAGAAAAGTAAACTTGTCTCATTTTAAATCTCAGTTTTTTTTTCTTTTTCAATCATTTGCTAAATTACCAACATACACAATCTACTAAGTAGAGTAAGAAATGGGCTTTCTCCATTCCATGCATAAGCTATATATAACTCATTCATCCATTCGTAATTAAACGTTATTGTTTGATTTGCATGATTGATTTGTCCCATCATGATGAATGGGAGGATGAGATTGGCTTTACTCAGAAAAAGGAGAGAAAGTATTGGATGAAAATTTGACAAGTTGATTTCCCTATTTCTCTTGAATAGGACCATTGAACATGAATTTTGTGTCACAAGTTGAAATCAAAATATCTGGAAAGCAGAGTCAATTTGAAAGGACTTACGTTCTTGGAATCAGCATCTAAACCATCCCACATCGACGCCACGATCTTGGAAACTTCGCCGAAAGATGCATTAGGGTTCTGACCTTTAATAGCTGCCTGAGTGTCCCTGGATCAAAAAATAGCATTTTTTTAATCTAAAATATCCGATTAGTATAATGAATAATCAAATGAATCTAACCTAAAGAACAGAGCATATGCAGAAACTTTCAGGTCATCATTAGGTCACGAAGGTCACGCGTAGGTCAAGAAGAAAAAAAATAATAAAATGTTAGGGTAATTTAAACTGGTGATAATAATAGGTCTGGTCTGGAATATTACCTGGCCTGTAATAAAAATCAATACATTAGACATAAAATATACAAAATTTATAACATATATATTATCAAAATATATTTTTGACCTCAAAATTCATGACCCAAACTTAATATTCGCATATATGAGTATCGAGCTTGAGAAATGAATTTCGAGTTTATTTAACCGCTACAAGGCACGAATGAGTTATTTAACCATTAACTACATGATATTGGAAAGGTCACAGGTCATTTTAAATGCTTTAATCACGATCTCCGTCGAATTCCAAGGTAAGAAGACACCCCGCTTAATGTTTATGCTCATGACCGTTTTGACCGTGTTACGAGGTCAGTTATAGTGTCGGTAAATACGTTTTTAATATCTTTTCCAATGGGACCGTGCAACGGTCACAGAACGGTCGAACGTCCTACTCTACCATCAATTGTATAGTTGTATCATGAAAGACTTTGGTTCTAAAATAAAGAGACATGTGCCTAAACTTCAAACAGGAATATTCAAAACAATTTTATTAAAATTAAATTTTAAGGTTAAAATTTATTCAAAAGTCATTGCGCAAAAGAATTGCGAACCATACAGACAGGAGAAAGTGGAGAATACAAGCTGGAGAAAGTTGTCTCATAGTTATAAGAAATGCATGCATATTTGTATGACACCAACACTTGAATGGCAATCACTGTCAGTCTGTGAGTCATCAATTAGTATATGCATTCAACTATGATTCAACCCTCATCCGTCCTCTTGACACCACTCTTCTTTCCCTTGGTGTCACTTGCAAATGAGACCAATTTGTAAAGTAAAATTGAACGATCATGAAAGCATCTCATTTGTATTCAAAGAAAAAAATCAATTCCAATTTCTTTAATTTTCAATTTCTTTTCATATACCTCCACAATACATGATAACCATATGCCTAAAATAAAACTAACTACATGCATAGAAAGTACATATGGTCAACTACCCAAAAGAGAAAGCATTATTAAGAAGGTGAACGTGACATTTGATATGTTGCTCATTTGCTAAACAAGAAAGTGGATCTTGTTTGCTCTAAAAATGGAAAGAAAATAAAAATAGTTGTCATTATTAGACAAATAAACTATAGCGGACACCAAATAAAAAAAATAAGGGATAAGTGGTCCTGGCTCTCGTTACTTTCTCCACTTTGTATTCGTAAAGCACACGCTCTGGATAAAATGCTATATAAAGAATATCATCAAGTAGTTTAGGAATCAAAAGATATCAATGTCAAATCAAAGTTGATAACGTCAATCCGTAGTGATCAAGAAATGAAATTGGATAAGACACAAAATGATTTCTTTTCTCTTTACTCCCCATTCACTTGGATATACATTTATTTTTGTGTGCATTTCACACGCCGCACTAGTTTCGTGTGTGTAACAAATTTGTCGCATAAACGTTGTAGTTGTAAATCTTGAATCAATGGGACAAAAGAAATTATTACAAATTTAACTCTACAATTTCCATTTTATCCAATTTTCAAAGCAAATGATGACAAAGTAGTTGAATAGCAAACTATGAAATGAGAAAAGGGTTGTAAATAAATCTCGTTGAGTTAAGTCTTGTAAAGGGAATGTTTCTTTTGTAGATCTTTTGTAGCCAATTGTGAGTGATATGATATAGTTTGTGCTTGTGTTGGTTGGTCGTGGTGTGAAAACGGAATAATATATATATATATAAAAAATGTCCTCAAGAATCAATTTGAGATAAAAGCACTTTCAATTTTCTTTCCCTTTCCTTCCTCTATTCCCCTCATCTTTTAAGACACATCTAACAAACACATTTCCTCTCTCTCTCCTTTCACTCACTTAGTGTTCCTCTCCCAATTTTATATTTTTTTCATCGTCTTACTTAACTCGACTTTAGTTTTACACTTCCACTTATTTAGTTTAGTTAGTTACTTTCATTGCACTTTTCTCCAGCCAACACAAGGAACTATAAAGAGCAACCAACAAGTAAAACAAGTAACCATCCAATATAATAAATGTCCAAACTGTATTTTCTTTACTTTAAAACTAGAGTCTATATTTTCACCTTACAACTCACCCAGCAATCCTCTCTAATTCAACTTTTTGATTCGATTTTTATGAAAAAACTAATTAGAAAGAGAAAACCTAATTTTCTCAAAACAACTTTCACTTAAAAGTGTGGCCTTGTGTTAGTTTTCTTGCAAAACATTGATGCAAATGGAATACAACAACTCAAATTTTCAAAAGCTGGAGATTCCATTATTACATTAAAACAAAAGAAATGGGATGCAAATCTGGGAATAAGGGAAATACATTTATAAAACAATTTCTTATCTACGAGCCATATAATACTCTTGGATTTCTATTCTATACTTCCCAAGAATTTATATTTATTTTGTGAAATCTGAGCCAGGAGCTAAATAAAAGATCTGCTCAACAAACTAGTGTCACTATAAAAGGCAGGCAGGGGAAAAATGTGATGCGGCATATATTGTAAAAAGAGGGTCACACCACCCAAAGAGCGTTTGAATGTTGGGATGACACTAGAGGGAAAGATTTTCTGTTTTCTTGATTGTTTCAAACAATAATATGTGACAGCCTTATGTGCTTATTAAATTATTTCCCTGTTTCCGATTTTTTAGACTCCCCTTTTACCCAATGGATCGATAGACACTCATCTAGAAACGTGGAAAGGAATAGAGTTTTTTGAGACTCTCAAACACTTTACAAGAGAAATTTATCCCACTCCATTGTTTGGGACAAAGTATTGTGTCTCTTCTATCAGTCGACTACTTACTTATTTTTGGGCCATTTTTAGTATTCATTTCTTTGTATATATATATATAGTTACTTTTTAGTTCAACTATTCTTGTATCCCTAATCCTTCTTAGGTGACAATCCCTAATGAAACAAAAAAGACAGAGACGAATAGTTCCTTTCTTTTAAGAATGGAAGTGGATTGTTTCTTTTGAAACCGTTGTAAATTATTGGCATCATTTTATTTTTCATTTCTACCACCTCTATTCATCATTTGAAATTAGTGCATTAAAAAAATTGGACTGAAAATTAAGACCAAAATGTTTTATCCTCTCTGCTAAGTACAAAAATAATTTCTCATTCGCGTCCCTTGCAGCAGCGTAAAATTGAAAATGCTTTGAAATTTTTAATCTCATTTTTTACTTACTTTTGTGGTTCATTTGGATCCCTCTTCTTCTTTTTCTTTTGAGGCTTTTGCTTTTTGGGAGCTGCAGTTGGTGTCGTCACCACGGCTCTCTCAGGCTCCGGACTTGGCCGCTTCCCCCCACCAACACCCCCAACCACGCCCACTCCACCCTATTAAAAATAAATTTAGGCTTATTACTTTAAAAGAAGCTTATGTGTTGATTCATTTACATAGCAGATATTGATTGCTTTCAAAAGTGAGTAGTTCTGTCTGTAGTAAGTATATATATGCATTTATATTTTTGTTAGAATTTAATTAAGCCTTTAGGAAAACAAGAGACATAAAAGCTTCTTTCCCTGAATGCCAAAAACTGTTCATGTCACTATCAACAATAAATCCTCCTAATGGAAAATACTTGGAAATCTTTCTCTTCATAAGCTTTCACAAGTTATAACATTTTACTTTTTAATAATATATATATGTATTATAATTTTGCTTCATTTCGATAAATTAGTTCATGTAACTGAGCTGCAACTGCCTAAAGTGGTACATTAATAGAAAACTTTTTCCTTGTTAAATAAAGTCGTGGGACGTTGCTTTTGTGACACGACTCATCATCGTATATTTTTTATAAAAAAATGTTTTTCAATTTCATATTTTTCATCCTCTAGTTGTTAGTTTCAATTTGCTTTCAATGGACCAGTGATTTGGTCCTTTTAAATAAACACCCACTACACTTCTACAACAGCAGAATTCTGACAAAATATTTTCCAAAAAATAGTAGATGATCCCATTTATCACAAGAAAATATGCCTTTTTGTAAACATGATTTTGGATAAATATTGCTCATGCTTTTTATTTTTGTAAAAGATGAATAAATAATTTTTTGTTGCTTTTATTTTATCCAAGTAAAATAATGCAAAACAACATTTTTGCATTTATTTAAATAATCGACGTCCAGTTATTGAATGTGACTATAAAGGAGAAAGTCCCATTGAATTTGGCTTTGAATGTACTTCAAACTTAAGTAGTGTATTTTATATGCAATGTTATTATTTTTACAAGCCATTTGCTTTGTGTGTGTTCTCTTCTCTGTCCTTTCATTCTAAATCTCGTTTTCCTCACAAATGGACGTGGACCAAAGGGAAAGAAGGATTTGGTTGCTTTTATGCATATTCGCATATTCCAACAACGTTTACGTTATTAATCTAATGCAATGATAAGAAGAATAAGAGATTTAAAATTAAAGCGTTTATATAGAAAGCAAGCAAAGTGTTTAATTTTTGTTTGTGGGGAAAGGTGAGAGGAGATGTTTGTGGATGTTGATGTGGTTGGGGTTTGGGACAAAGTAAAATGGGGGAATTCGTAATAGAAAACGATTTCGTGCATAGAAATGACTTATTTGCTTGAGGATAAAATTGAATCAAAAATTCAAAGAATTCTCTCATTTCCTCTCTTTACAAAGAAAAAAGATTTTACTTGCTGGCTCCTTCAACTCAAGTTTTTTGATCAAAATTTGTTGCCTTCTCAGACAAAATCCATTTTTCATTTTTCTTGATTCTTCTAACAAAGAAAAACACAAGAAAGTGAACAATAAATCTCCAATCTCTCTAATTTGATGGCTCTATACTTTTTCTTCTTTGTATAAAAGAATTGTAATAGTTAAACTTAACTCACGTCACATTTTGTCTTCCAATTCCAAACTAATAAGCAAAGAGGTCCCCAACATTTATTTTTTCCCCTAACCATCCCCTACCACTCGTTAATCAATAATAAATTTGCATTTTTTACTCTTATTTAAAACTTTGTTGGAAAGAGGGTCCAACGGCAGAAGGGTAAAGTTGTCAAATTGCATCAGAAAATAAATCAACCAAAAAGAAACTAACAAAAAGGCTTTTTTCAGGATGAATTAACTTGATCCCACATTTTACGCAGATAAAAGAAAATGAATTATGAGGGCAGTGAAAACAGAGCAACAAAATAACTTGGGGAAAATACATTAGTCTTGCCATCTAAATTTCACGCAATTCACTTTATATGCACTTGACCAAGTTCAAGTGGTGTCAGGAAAGAGTTTGAGATCGACTATCAAACTGCCCCTTCGTAAATAGTAAGCACTTTCTCCCGTGAGATACGCATTAAAATAAAATAACTCTTGAGACGGAGCATCAAAGAGAACACTATCTGCACCCTTCCCTTAAATATGGAGGAGCTGTAGGTACAAAATAATATCCCTCCAACAAATAGAACGTATTATCTCATCTGTTCCCAAAAAGAAAGTTATGAGACAACTTTCTTTTCTTTTTGTCAAGTTTTTTTTCTACTTCCACTTAAAGAGATAGGGTGAAAGTCAATGCATAATTCAAAAAGAAAGGTATGATATATATAAAATATAACTTTTCTGGAGGGATTCACCAGCTAGCCACTTACTCCGGAGAAAGTAAACCCTCAATAATATTATTATTATTATATATTCTCATGTTCTCTTTTCACTTTCAATTTTTTTGACTTTGCAATTCAAACATTTACAAGGAAGAAATCTATACATGTTTGAATAACATTTTCAATATTGGAATATATGCTTCAGAGAACACAATTACATTACAAATACCAATCTGTCATCTATCAATCTATCAATGCATTTTAATATTCAATTATTATTAGTGTTCCACAATGTGGATGAAAAGCGAGGCTGAAACTAGAATGAAAAAGGGTCGGGGGGATATTTTGTAGGTTTTTTTTGGCGAAAAAAAGTAAACCTGCCAAAACCTGCCAAATTATCTTGCAGGAAGACCTGCGTTGTCGCGAGGTCAAAATTCGCAATAGAACGGCCAGGGGAGCATCCAAAATGGAAAAACCGCAATTTCGCCACTTTGCATGACCCTTTCGACAAATTTGAAAATGCAGGTAAGTTTCTTATCTGAAGGGCTAATTTTA
>JAQIXN010001968.1:0-14213 GCA_034698145.1 Proisotoma minuta
GACAAATTCAAACAGCCAATCAAAAAATCAAATTGTGAGCATGACATGACGATGACATGAAGTATGGAGCAAGCTTATAAGAAGACAAAACAGAAAGAGAGAAGATTAGGTGCCTTATGGCCCACAATGATACCCTTCCTGTTTCTTATAATGTTTAGCTCTGTGAGAAATCGTTGGTGGCAGAGTCTTGCAGAGTCAATAGTCACTCTGTTTGGGATATTTCAACTGATTTGTTTGTCAGTCTTTCGAAAAAGTCAAAAAGTCTCAGAGAGAAAAGTATTTTTTCCAGACCACCCGGCACCTTGAACTGCTTCACTGACTTGTAAAAGGGTATATGTAAGAGACCCTTATGGGAAATAATAAATTGAAGCTTTGGTATCAAGTCAAACAACCAACAGGTTACCGGAACAAATTTCTAAATGCCGACATTTCTGGATGCCGACGAAAAAACCGAGTCAGTTCAGTATCAATGATGACTTGTGTAAATTTCATTTCTCCCCAAGCTTATAAAATTCCCAAAGTTGTTAAATATCAATGAAACGTTTCTTGTGTTGAATTGTAGTATATTGTGGATAAATTAAAATGCTCCGGATGCTTTTCCTTCATCTAATAAGACATGCACACAAGTACAGGAAATTACATTTTTTGTTCGAATTTTAGATGCCTGGCAAATAATCACTAAATTAAGTCGCTTAAATTGTATTGATGAAAAGGGTGAAAACTTCTGACGTTGACATTACATGTTCTTATCACTGGAGTTTTTGTGCATTATCGCTTTGAATTAAGTTTGTCTGGTACTGACAAGATTAATTTAATGCAAAGAAAGGAATTGTCCTCGTCATTTTTATTTGTATTTGTGAACACCATCGGAAGGAAATGATTTTGAAGAATCGAATCAGGTTCCTCATCAAAGGTGATGACTTGACAAAATTCCGCATGTGTGAGTATATTACGTAAAAGTACTTTGTGTAAATTTGTCCACGCTCAAAATTAATTTTGAACCAAATTCTCGCATATTGATTGAAATTGAAAGAATAAATATGGATAAAGGATTGAAAGGAAATTCTGTAAAAAAAATAGATGTATGTATGTTTTGATTAGTGAGCAAAAAATGTTGCATCAATACATCGTAATTTAAAAAAATGGAAGGTTTAAAACAAGAATTTAAGGATATTTTTAATGCAGGTGCTTAAAACGTTGGATAATATCAGCGCGTGGCGAATTTTTAGAATTTATTGTATGGAAATAATTTCAAGAAAATAGTAATTTTGCCATCTTTTTCTTAAATATGGAATTTGTATCACAAGCATTCATTTCACTCTCACCTGGAGGTTTCTAAATCTCGTCAATTTTCATTCATATATATCGTTAAACTTTGACAGTGCTTTCGAACATAAACAGATCAAAAAATACATTTGAGCTTCAAGAACTCAAAGAAAAATGAAAGATGAATGTATGATTTGAGAGAAAAAGGTCCGAGCGGATCGAATTGTGTAGCTCACCCGTGCGGGTTACAAATCTCTGATTCGTTTCGCCAAGCCAAAAGTTGTATCAAATTCGATGCCAGCCGTCAAGTCCATCTATGACTATTTAGAAACGTATCCCATTTACTAAAATGGACCAAAAATACATTTGCCCAACCCTAACCTTCATTGCCCAAATGAAAGAAAGTCTGATTTTTCCTCAAATCATTGCTTTACAAAACATGTAAAAGCAGATGCAGATGCTCAAAATATGTTTTTCAAAATTAAGCGTGACTTTCTTTTATTGAATGTTTCAAAATCGTTCTTCTAATGCATTATAAGACAGAGTAAAACTAACGAGGTCATGTTAGCACTCTCACCCAATAATTACTGAATATGAGACAACCACCAACACCTTTGTTTTAATTCCAATTTTACAACCTCATAAAAGAGTAAGTAAGTATAATATTATTTGGAATGGGGAGGAATTGTCCGTCAGTTGGTATTCGGTAAGTTGGTCGCACCGACTGCTGTTGGCCTGTCTTGTTTGTCGGATGATGTTATGATTACAGAGCTATCAAGATCGTCATAAACATTACATTATTACAATTACAACCCAACACTTCATTTATCTCCAAAATTCAACAAGACATGGTCGAAGATTAACGAGGAAATTACTCCATGTATAACTTCCCTTTCAATTATTTTTACTTCCCAAATTATATTCCTTCCGTTTTTTCAAATTTTACACCAAAATGAAATCATTTTTTACAAAACACGCAATAAAATGAATATCATACTGACCAACTATTGACTTGAACTGCCAACAAACTGTAATGAGACCGGATACAACTTTTAGACAGAAAAGGGTTCTGACTACTTTACGAAAATATATGTAGCCATTGGGCAGTTATCTGATATTATTCTCAACATAAAATAAAAATGCTAATCACTGTTTCTTCAAGGTAAAAATGGAAAAATAATAGTGGAGGTTGTGCCTCTACAATTTTCCGTACTTAAAAATCCCCTAAAACGTAGTTAGCACCTGTGCTCTCCATTAAAACTTGCGGTGTTTTCGTCATAATTGGAATCTTGTTAAGACTTTGAAGACTAAAGATCCAATATTTTCATCATGCATGCACCGAATTCTAAAGTCTGTTGGACTGATTGGAAGATTGGGGTAAAAATGCTGAGCCAAATTGCATATTTCTTGATGGGTAATAAGCTAGCGTGTCTTGTTTGTAGTTTGTACCTTGTTAGCAAAGCTATTTTTTCTTCGGTGAAATTCACTCGTGATCTGATTGACGACCTGTAATCATATAATTCCTTCATTCTAATAAATATAGTGTCTAGAAAACACAGAAACAATAACAAGCCTCAGGTTCTCAGTTCTCCTCACCATAAAAGGAATCAACTTGTGCCTTTGGTACATAATTCCAGATCTTTTTATAATGAGGAACACATAATAATCATTCATAACAAAAAGATCCAGCCGCATAATTTAAGGTCGCTATAAATAGAGGAGCGAGATGTTGTGTCATGAATAACAAAAGGGTGTAAAACAACAAGTTTAAACTGTTTTTCCTTTTAAATTAATAAAAATCTTGTTTGGTAGTGCCGTTAGCTATAAGATAGGTCATGATAATGATCCGCAGTCAAATAGATTTATTTCTAAAAAGTCCCTAGTAATAAAGTTATGATAGGCTTAAACACGCAAGTAAATGGGAAATTAACGATATATTTATATTTCTCATTTACTCCATCCCATTTATTATTCATTGGATCCAATCATTTTGAATAAGTAAATGAAGGTAATTGAACATAACACCTTCTGTGCTCTAGAAATGATGGAGACTTGGATAAATTGACCCATTGATCTGTTCTCTCTCTCGTCATACTTCATTTCATTTTCATTTCGTGCGGCTGTAATAATATATACAAGTATAATCCTCTTCTCATTTTCAAAATCTACAACAACTGACGCTTTTATAGTCCAATATCTGAGGATGATTCGTTAGTTCCCCTATTAATCATTTCAAGTCCTCTTTCAGATCCACAGCTTTTTCCTCAACGATGGCAATTACTCATTCAAATGAACGATTTGTAGAAGCGGACAGGAAATCTAATTTTTGGGCAATTGTGTCTGATTAAGTTTACTGCATTTTGATTTGGGTATATACATATATGTATTGGTTTTCTCTCAAATCCAGATGCCATTATTTCAAGAAATGTTTGAATAAAATTTGACACACTCCATTAGAATTATTACCTTGACCAATTTCTACTCTTGAAATTTGGAACCCCAGCTGCCCACGCCATGTATAGTTTACGGTCTATGTACTTATTGTATTGTCTAGACTATTTAACGTTCATATTTGGATTGGATTTTGGGAGAGTTGCGTGGGGCATGGTTTCAAATTAAGCATTTTTTGATACCAATCACCGGAATTGGGCTAAAGTTGTCAGTTGTTGTGGGTGGAGATTTCCTAAAATGCAGGTGGCAAATGGGAGTGTAAAAAAAGAGAAAAATTGAGGAAATTTTAGACTATCTCAATTTGAGATTCTCAAAACTATAACAGTAGGTGGTCAGATTAAAATGCAATTTGATCATTAATTTGAAAGATTGATTCAGTCAGACATTATCCGAGTCCTCCCTTCTTTATAAAAAAACATCCAATACAGTGCTTAATTACGACCTTACGACCTAGTTTGTGATTTCTATCTCTTGGAACCTCGCTGACATAATGGATTAAGATTACGCTCTCATCAACCAAACCACCACTAAAATTAACGTCGGAATTTTTTCATTCCCCTTTCAAAAGTCCGACATCCGACAGCGATAGTACTTGCTGACGAATACAATTAATTTGACTGGACACTGCATTTCTAAAAAATCCAATGATTGGGATGGATAAGCATGCATGGAGGTATAGATGTTACATAGATAAGCAGAGTATTTTCACTCTCACTTAGTTATCTTTTTTTAAATATACCTGCAGTGTCCTATCCATCACTATCACTCTGATCAATCAGTCAGAAGTAAGAACCATTAATTCATCAAAATCTCCAGTCAAAGTGAAGCATATCTGAGATCTAGATCAGAATTAAACACCAGCGCAGCGCATAATAATAATGGAAAGGTATGAAAGGAGGGTGGATGTTGGATGATGTAATGAATAATGTAATTGTTGAGTTGAATGCTTATAAACTGGCCACCTAATGAGATTAAAGGGAATGACAAGTATCCTTTTGTTTTTTCTCCCATTTGTGTCAAACTCATGGGGGTATAATCGTTTGTTATCTTATACCTCGGGCTTAAATTAACTTTGATCGGGGTAAAAGTGGTCAATTATAATTCTATCCTGGATTTGAATCACAATGTTTTTGGAGAGTTTCCATTTTAGGTCTTCTCCATCATTTTGAAGGCTTCCTCTTGTCCAGTTTCCTTGAAGGTTTTACTAGATTCATTAAATTGTTTTAAATTCTACTTGACTTGATCAATGTGACGCGTTTCCTTTGAAATTTAAATTTAATTCAATGTAATGAGCCTGTTTAAAATATTTTTGGTGGGGTTCCATACAGGGAATGCAGTCCTTTGGAAAAGGACGGGTAAAAAAGTTATGCGTCGGATAAAGAATCAAAGTTGTAATTCAATTCAAATAGTCTGTGTTACTTTTTAATGAGATTGAGCTCGTTATGAACTTTGGATTAGTTGGCGTCTGTTATATAATTGAAATGTTCATTGTGCAAGAATTCATCCGTCCAGTTAGCAGCTTGCAATAAAAGGCAACTTTTTTAAATTAATTATGTTGAACATGTCAACTCTTTTTTACCCCCTTAATTCAAGCATTCATCTGGAATTTTACTATGAAGAAATTCTTGCTCTTGAAGAGCATCAAACTAATTAAAAGTTAAAAGGTTTTTAATATTCATTGGAGAAAATAACGCCCCATATAATTTTATGGTATGATGTCGCATTTTTTGCTTTCTTCAAAATATAAATTGGATAAAAATGAGAAAAACTTCCATTTTACAAAAATTTCCATTTGTTATATAACATTTTATATTTTGCAGTACAAAGAGGATGGGTACTAAATTTGGGTCAATTGAAATCCCTTCTTGTGCTAAAAATGAGAGGATTGAGAGTGAATTCTTTTTGGTTCAATACGTGCAAATATTCGGCTGGGATTCCAATAAAGAGTTCATCCTAGTGGAATATATGTAGAAATATAATTCTTTTGAAGTCAATTCTTTTGATGTGGTGATGGGAATTGTAGATTGAAATGGGAGAAAGTGTTGAGACGATAATCTCAAAGGAATGTCAGTTATTGAAAACCGGCCAACTAGACATCTCAGACAATGGGAGCTCAGAATTGGATCCTTTCTCCAATTTCTCCAATTTCTCTGCAAAAATTGAATGTTTTCTCTCAAACACGGCATTTAATTGACTTCTTTCATGCTGCTATTTGGACAACAGGTAAAGGGCTTGAGAGGTGTCAAAAGGAGGTGAGATGAGAAATGTGGAACAAAGGGAGAACGGCTTTTCATCCACAAAATCCACCACTCTTTTCCATCTACAGACTCTACCAAAAACTATCCCATATAAATAGCGGGTTTCGGTCAAAAGGGTTAAAAACAAAGGCCCTGGACGTGACCTTAAAATGGACAATTCGGTTGCAGGTCCTTCCACTAAAATGGAAGTGAATGGGGACCACGAGTCGGATGAGAACATGGAAGAAGGCTCGGACGCTGAAACGGTAAGCAGCTGGTTTTAAACAAAAGAAAGGATAGTTTGTAATTTATGAATTTGTTTGTTGTAGTTTGCGGATGGTTCGTCATCTGCCTCTGCGTTGACGATAAGCACAAATAATACGAGCAGATCCAACACCCCTTTGAGTCACCAGGAAGGGGGCAAGCATAAGAAATCCGGGGTTAAAAGTGGCAAGAAGAAGAAGCGTGGGGGACAAGCCAAGGGAAAACCTTTACCTAAGGGGAAGTACAATTATGTGTATGTTTAAAATATGAAATAGCCATTTACTATGCATGTTAAATGGTTGGTGATTGTATGATTTACAAATTGTAGATGCCACGCAAAAGAAGATCACGGTCAACCAATTTTTGGATGTCAGTTTCATCTTAATATGCAAGATGATCAACCCAATATTTTAGCTACTGTTGGAAGTAAACGCGTGACCATTTACGAGTGTCCTAAAGAAGGGACGCTAAAGCTTTTGCAAGTATTTGAGGACCCTGATGTGAGTCTTGTAGATTTAAATTGGTCGAAATGTTGAATCATTTAATAATAATTGTATTATTATAAACAGCCGGATGAAAACTTTTATGCATGTGCTTGGACTGACGATGAAGCAGGGAAAGCGCTTTTGGCCGCGGCAGGAGCGAGAGGGATCATTAGAATATTTTCACCCGCTTTGGGAATGTGCGTTAAACACTATCTTGGCCATGGACATGCAATTAACGATCTCATATTTCACCCAAAGGACGGAAATTTGTTGCTGTCCGCATCAAAAGTAAATATTTTTAGTTAAAGTACAATTTTTTCAAGAAAACCTACTTTTTAGGACCATTCTTTGAGGTTATGGAATATCAAGACGGATTTTTGCGTAGCCATATTTGGAGGAGTGGAGGGTCATCGAGATGAAGTGTTAGCTGCAGATATCGACATTACAGGCTCACGGCTTGTCTCTTGCGGAATGGACCATTCCCTTAAAGTCTGGAAACTTACAAAACCAGAAATTCAAGGTGCTGTTGCCTTATCTTACAAATATAACCCGAAAAACAGCAAACCATTTCCAACAATGAAGCAAAATTTTCCGGATTTTTCCACAAGAGATATTCATAGGAATTATGTGGATTGTACAAAATGGTTTGGAGATTTTATTTTTTCAAAGGTATGAATTTGTTTGTAATGCTACGGAAAATAATAATTTTCTACTTTTGAATATGATTAGTCTTGTGAGGACCAAGTTGTTTGCTGGAAGGGAGGAAAAACATTCCAAACATGGGACGAAGTTCATTTAAACACTAACGAATCGTCGTAAGTATTTTTTTTATTAAAATGTACAAGTCGAGTGAAATCAATTAAAATAATATTATGTATTTTTCTCCAACAGAATTATAACAAGACTTGATATCAAAGACTGTAACATTTGGTTCATTCGATTTTCCTTTGATTTTTGGAAAAAGACTATGGCTCTTGGAAATAAGAGTGGAAAGACGTACATTTTTGACCTGGCAGTAGTTGAGCCCAGTTTAATTCGAGCCAGTGTGTTATCTCACCCAAAATGCATATCTGCAATTCGCCAAACAGCCTTATCAAGAGATGGATCTATTCTTATATGCGTTTGTGATGATGCAACTTTGTGGCGTTGGGATATTAATAGAGAACATATTGAAGAAGGGGAAAAGTAATGTTTATATGTAATTTCAAATTTTATTTATCAGTCGGATTTGGAATAAAATGATCACTTGTTTACAAAAAATAGCACCAAGAAATCGGGATCATATAATAATTATTAAATTGCACAAACGCAAGCTGCGATGTCTTCGTTTTCATTGTTCCCTTTGTACTTGCATAAAAGTCCGTGACTAAATTTGATTCCTGTGAAGGAAGCTGTGGTTTTGCATGTTTGTTGACAAAACTTAAACTTTGAACACAATGTGGCTTTAGCAATTCCAATTTCGTCTCGATGAATTGATATTTGCATCTGCAATTTAAAAAAAAAAACACAAAAATTAGATCTTTACTAAGAATAAATTATAAAATTAATTAATTATTACTTGTGTATGGGACCATGAAGGTGATGAGATTTGCTGAGCGTTGTAAACGTTGCAAAGACACGTTGCATCATCAAGGCACGTTGGTTCTAGTTCCGAAGAACAAATTTTCAAGCATTTTGAATATGTGAATGGATAGTTCGCCATGCAATAGTTGATGTCGTCGTTGTCCGATAACCGATTATCTAATGAAATGTCTTTAGTTGTTGTCACTTCGAAGCCTAGTGAATGACTCATTGGGGGAAATATTAATACAACGAGGACAAAGTAGCTTTTCATTGTTCTGCAAACTTTCCGATCTTTAGTTGGTAATTTTATTATTAAATTTTTACAAAATCAAATTGTTTAAAAAATATATACTATATGGACATTTAAATGGAGGTGGGTACTTAACTAGTATGACTTTAATCATTTCATTGCAGCTTCGAGATAATGTATCCTTCAATGGCTTCAATGCATACATGTATTTGTTTTTTGAGACCCTAAGATACAGGGTCAAAAATATTAAACCTTTAAGGGAAAATATGTATTTTTAGATATTCTTGGAAAGCATTTAGTTGAAGGGACAAGGACTTGAAGGACTTTCTGCCATCAACAAAGATGAAACTTTCATACTCCATAATTTTACAACTTTGTGACCATGAAATATCTAAATTTTACAAGAAATCTTCGACCTTTAGTTTATTTTTGAAAAAAACACTATATAAGGGAACTCAGTACCTTAATTTTTAAATCATTACGTTCTCAGTCGTTGTCCAGTCTCAAAACTTTGAAAATTCATAGTCTCAGACTACCTCAATGTAATATACTTAGTGGAGAAAATGAGACATCAGGTATTTCAATCTCTTGTCTCATATTCTGTTAAAGCTTGGAATAATTTTTGCAGGTTGTATTTGGAACGGTCATCTTAATTTTGGCCACAGTCTCCTGTGCTTTTGGCCAGTATGGAATCCCTGACGAGGAAGACGAAGCTGTTTCATTCAATCGCCAAACATCTCCTTTGATTTTCCCCAATAATCGAAATGCAAAACAACTCGTTTTCCCTCAAGGAAGCTGGGAACAACGCCAAAAAAGATCTGCAGATGAGGTCAAGAAGGATGACACTAAAGGACCCTCAGTTTTCACCCTCACCACTGTCTCTGATGCGGATAGCAAAATGGAGAAATTAAAGTTTGTTGAAAAGACTCCAACATCAAATGGTGAAAGTATTTTCGAGTTTCGAAAGCCAGAAAATGTAAAACTCCCAGTGCTAAACTTTTTCTTCAAGACGGATGAAAATAATAATGGCAGATTCAGTTTTGAGTAAGTCAACATAATTTTCGGTGCTACACTGATTAACAATTTTATTGAATTTTAGAGCAATTTCTGAAGATGACAAGAAGAAGGATGACACTGAAAAGCCGATGGCATCTTTAAAGAGCATTTACACTTACAAGGGCGAAGATGGGAAAAGTTATATTGGAGATTTGCAATGGACTGCAAGTGGTATGCCAAGATATTTTAAATACTTTTCAAAAATTCTCCAAAAATTTGAACTTTGGAAATATTTTATTTTTTAAACCAACAGATAGATAACGGATTCAAAGCTACTGGAACTCATTTGCCGCAGTAGTGCAAAAAACGTTGCGCAAACATTTTGACCACAAATGTAAATTTAGGCCTTGTAAAAAATCGTAAATAAATGCAAACTTTTAGTTGGTACAATTGCATCATAATCATTGCACCACAAATACAAAGGGTTTCATTTTCTTGACCACAGTCAAAATATTTAGGAAATGTTTTGCAATAAATATATCCTACTTTTCGTTTCCAAAAATATTATGAAGCCATGCACAATAGTAAATTGAACTCTTTCCATACAAGTACTCGAATTATGGATTGCAATATATTTAAAGGTGTAGATCTGCAAACGTTAGTGAAAAGAATTGGAAGATCGGACATTGTAAGTTGGTCGAATTCCACTTCTTCAATCTCTTTTTTTCCAAAATTATCGGTACATAAAATTATTTTCAGGGGGTGGAAATTCTTGGGATTATCATCTACACAATTGCATTCTCAGCACAATCTGAAGATCTTGTGCAGGCTTTAAAAGAAAGCAAATTCGTCTGGAACATCACTGGTCAGTACGCATTAAATGTCCTGAAATATTCATGCATGTTGAATGCAAGTTTGTTTAAGAATGCACTTCATTTCCAATTACGGAGTTGGGGGATAAAAATGCAACATCTTGCTCTGTTTTGTCGGATATTACTGGAATGTCTTCATCATTAATTGGAATTTTCGTCCATCTTTCCCAACTCATTATAGCCTTCAAACTCATAAATGGAGCAGAAACGGTATTTTAAAAAAAAATACTTTCATACAATTTAATGTTATTATTTGCCGTATTTAGAGAAATGATCGCCAATGTCACAAGTGGATGGTTTTTACAGTTCTCTTGACTTTTTTGGAAGGGGTGATAAATGCAGGCCTGCTGACTGTTGATGCAAAGGATAATGAGATTGTCCTAATTTATTCAGTCCCTTCGATACTTTATAAACTGGGCTCATGTGGTGTGGTCAAGTCTTATGTGACGGAGGTGAAAAGGATGAGAACTCTGATGACAAATCGCGTTAATATTACCGTTGAAGACTTGGAATACCCACAAAGTGACCAAAGTCCTCTGATTAGTTGAGAGCATTATTATGCAACTTTTAAACGAAAGTTTCGTAAATTCCACTTTCACTATTAGTTTGCTAATTATGCAAATACAGATACAAATAGCTTAATTTTAAAATACTTTGAATCATGAAAATTCATTAGGAAATTATGTAAATGTGCATACGAAAGTTAAAAACATCTTGCTCTATATAAACTGCGTCTCTTGTCAAAAACCTTAAACGCTGTAAAATGGGATTTTCAATAAAGTTTTGTGGATTTTTCATTCTATTTTTTGGAATTGCAGAAAATGTACATTGTTTCGTGACTAATCATGTATCTCTATCGCACATCGACGCTACCCTCGTTAACAGCTCCTCAAATTCAAACGATTCGTCTTCACTCATTGTGTTTCCTGAAGAAAAAGAGGCAATTGTTGCACAATATTTAATTTGATGAAGCATATTATAATCTAAGATTTTTTTCCGTAGAGTTCAATAATACCAACAGAACCTGATGATGACGAAACAACCACAAAGCAAACTGTTATTGTGGTAAATCCTCAAGAACCATCGCCTGGAGTGAAGAAACTATCTCAAGTACTCAATCAAACAATTTTCAGCATAAATATTTTAGTGAAAAATATATCAAAGAAAGGACAACGGGATTTTGAAAGAGTTGGAGATATTTTAAGAAGTGTCCAAACATTTTTGGAAGAAAGGGGTTCAGCAATTTCTCATGAAATGGAAAAGAACTTGGAAACTGAAGTCAAAGCTATCCAAACATTTTTAAATGATCATCAACAAGATTTTTCAAGAGAGTTTCCATCTTCAGTTGGCAACTCTACAAACAATGGAACTGGAGAAAGAGGAGGAAAAATTTTTCCTACTTCCGGGATTACACAAAATATAATGCAAATATCCTCAAAGGTCGGAGAAGGGGTAAGATCTACATTTGAAGGAGCAGAAAATATTTTAACAAATTCTATTAATCAAATCCAAAACCAAATCCAATATTTCCTTGATGGAGTTACAAACTTTTTTTCAACAAAATCTGGCCAACAACCAAATCCTCAAAGAGTTTTTGATAACAATCCTAATCCTAATTTGCAAACTAATCCATTATTTTTTAAAAGATTGTAAACTTGTAAAATAAAAATCATTTATTTTTTTAAACCGAATTTGGAAACGAATACAAAAACAAGCTTGCTTAGACAATTAATACAGCATTGATACATCCATCATTTTCCGGATGATTTGTAACCTGAGCATATTTTCCCCAAACAACTTTCCCCGATTGCGTAACTAATCCGAGTTCACTAACATTAACTTCAATTACAGTTCCCTTTGTAATTACTCCTAAACTAGTGTACATTGTTGAACTTGGATTTTTCTTGACGCCAATAATTGGGAGATGGAAAGTCGTTTTTAGCTCTGGGTGTGTCACATGGGCCTGCAACAAATTAATTGCATATTTGCATTGCATGAGATGATTCGGTATAAGAAAACCAATTTTATTAATTTTTTACCATCTTAAATCTGAGTCCCATTGGACGAATAAATCTCTCAAACTTTGGAGGCTTTCTTGTAAATCCTTCCCCAACAAAGGTAACTTTTGTCACCATTCGCTTCCAAGCCTTTCTTTTGGTTTTCCCTGATTTCAGCACTTTGAAAACTTCGGCCTCGCACTGAGCCCTGACTTTTGGAATAGGGACGTCCCATTTCCCAGCCTTTTCTTTCCTCTTTTGTTTTATCTGGTTGGACAAGATTTTGGATCGCTGTTGTGTCTCACGGTCCAAAAGATAAGCAGGAAGGGCTCCGTCTTGGACTTCCTTCTCTGTCTTTGTTTTCGTCATCTTTTCTTCGTGTGCTTTGATGGTTTTCTTCATCTGGATCTTTTCATTGTGTCGTTGCTTGTTGTAAAGCTTGGCCCTTATTCCTCTAAGGGTCTGCGACTTTTTGGCTATGGTATGCGCCGAACGCGCCTCCTTCTTACGTTTCCGTTCCTCATAATCCAACCGACGGCCGTAGCGCTTTCGGTGAAGCTCGATATGCTCGTTCTGTGGCATATCTGGGGATAAAATTAACTCAATTAAAAACAATTCTGTAGTTTTAAATTGATGACCATTACCTGCGGTAGAAGTTGTGACCTTTGACCTGTTTTCTGGTTACAAAAAGACTTTTTAATCTCCTCGTGGTCAGAAGGAAAAGAGAGTTGGTTTCAGTTGTCCGCTGAAAGGGGCAAACTGCAACATGCGACTCTATGCTTTTTACATGTTTCATTTTCATTTCTGGTGAAAGAATGAAAGCAAAGTTTATGTAAATTTTGAGACATTTTTTGCATCTTTGGGTGAAAGTGAATGCTTTCTTTTCCCTTTTCCTCTTGTATTTTGTACTATTTTGACATATTGTAAATTTTCTTTCTGAAACTCATCTTTATTTGTTTGTCAGTTTGTCTACAATATTAAAGTTTTCGAAATTCAATGTCTTCGGCAGTTTCAAGCAATCTTTCGTTTCTTGTCTCAGGTAATAAAATCGAAAGCAAACCTGCAAGCAATGAAACGAGTCCAAAAACAATAATGGGATAGGTATTATTTGTTTTTCCAAGCAGTTCAACTATAAAAGGTGCCAAGATAGATCCCAAGCTTCCAACCACTGACGCAGTTCTTAAACCGGTCGTTCTCAAAAGTGTCGGCATCAATTCAGTTGCATACAGATAAATCAATGAATATGCACCACCAATTACCAGCTTTCCAAACAATGCCAAAGTAATCATTATTATGGATCCAGCTTCAAATAATAATGATACCAGAAGAATTCCGCTACAAATGAAAAAGAAAGCAGAAAACACTGGTCGTCGGCCGAAATACTTGATTAGCGGGGACACCATAAAATAAGATGGAACTTCCAATATCCCACTAATCAAGATGTGCCTATTATAAAAATACGATAATTGTAATAAAATTATTAGAATATCAAGCATCCAAATAATAATGATTCATTATTAGCTCGCCATAAGCGTGGAGAGCAATTGCTCTCGTCGAGGTCGTCTGTCTGTCTGTCTGGCTGTCACGCTTTAAGGTTCCAGACGAGTTTTTACATAGTTACGGGGCCTATTTTTGAGGTCAATTTTTAGAGCCCCGGGTGGGACTTACAAAAACATTGATTTAGTAGACTATAGCCAAAGTAAATGACTAATTTATGCATTTTTCAGAAATGAAAAAAGTTGAATAGGAAAAGTGAAAATTGGGATTTTGTAAAGTCAAAACTTTAAACTTTGGGAACTCCGTGAGCTAAATGTATTTGATCGATTACAAAG
>JAQIXN010001969.1:0-14201 GCA_034698145.1 Proisotoma minuta
AGCAATATCACTAATAAAATGCAGATGAGATTGGCAGGAAGGAAGGATTTTTTTTTTAAATTCAAAATTATACAGCAGCTACTTTGCGTACAAATTAATGCAAAGGAAAGTAGAGACATAAAACAGAAGTATGTATGCATGCATAAAACTTTGTAGGAGAAATTAAATTAGCTAATGAAACATAAAGGTTTTGGAGTACAACTAATGCATATGAATAATTTCCCGATAGCGTAAATAAATAACGTTCAGTACCAGATAATATTTGCAAGATTCAAGATTTACTTTAACATTCAACTGAAAAATGCCAAAACTTTCACACGCACCTTTAGAGTTCAAGTTTAAGATAACGATAAAAAATGTTAAAAGTCTGTTGGAACTGCAGCAACCGCAGAATTCCCTTTTGTCCCTTCAATATTTCACACTTTATTGCCCTTCCCAAGAACCTGAACTGCAAATGCACTCTCTTAGTTCCTTGTCTTAACTTTCCCTTTAAGTTCTTACTTTACCTTGGTCGGAGAAAGTTAAGCTAAGCCACTTCCCTATTTAGGCAATCACATCTTCATAATCTTGGATTTAGAATTTTGGAACTATTCTCATAGTTCTAAAGGAAGGAGTAATACATAACCGAGTATAATACAATAATAAACTTTGAAATTCTGGAAACTTGAACTTGTCTAAATTGCATAACGAGTTGTGCACTTCCAACTTTCAAATTGCATTATTACTACTTCTGGTCATAAAATATTCTGTTCGTTATTTGGCCCTGCATCTTCCTTCCTTTCTCGAGTTGCATTACACAATTGGCTCTAAATTGCTTCCCCACCAGCTCAACTTGGTGGATTTTGCTTTGGTCCGTAGTATTAATCCCCGTGCTGGTCTTTTCTATCATCCCCATTAGTTTTCCACCAGTTTCTACTCTCCCCAGTTGTCTTGGGGGTTTATTTCTCCAGCCTGTCCAAAACACACGGGAATTGACTAAGAAATAACGGGAGCCAAAAAGATAAAACCTGATCCCTTTCTCTAATATCCAATCGAAACCACAAATACAACTTTCATACATAATCCGCAGAGGTAGAGTTAAAAGAAAGCTGATGGAGGGTGGAATGGATTGTTTAAGTGCCTACATAAGAGTCGGATATTTTTTTACAAAACCAAAAAACCAAGTAGAAAATTGTGAAAGCCAAACTCTCCCCATCTTTATATATGTACAATACATTTAGATATGTGCTCCCGGGTGGATAAATTTACTTCCATTGCAGGGATTATTATTACAATGGAATAGATTGATATACAATTCAACATTATAGATCCATTTGCTGAATTGAAAGGGACAGTAGTTAGGACTATCAATTCAAAACTCAACTCTTCTTACATAGTTTCCCCTATGACTAGCCTTATGTAACGTATTGTCGAAAAGTGCATTCATTTTCTTTCCTTGGGGGCTTTGGTTTCTACTTTTATAAAATAGTTAATGGAACCGGTTTTAAATCTGTGGGGCTTAGCCAATATTATTTCTAGTGGAGGGAAAGGGAGTAAATTGATTCATAGAATGATAATAGTAATCCGAAACCGCAATAATGAGATGTGTCACCAATATGAACAAGGGATTAAAAACCCGTGCTTAAGTGACATGTATTGAAATTCTATTTATAACTAACTTTTAAGAAAAATACCACATTTTTGAAAATTCAACGTACCGTGTATCTGCCTCTTTTATTGGAATCCACAAAGTTTGCATAGCCTACTTTTGTTCGTCCTTTCGTCTTTGATTTGAAATGTTTGAGTCAAAGGTCATTCACTGCTGATGTAGGACAGTGACGAATACGTTTTACATCCAATCAGTGGTGACCTGAGTTAGAGAAGAAGAAAGAAAAACCACAATTCAAAGTACAAAGTCACAATTCTCGAAAAGTCAAATCCTTTCCTTTTCTCGGTTGGGAGAAAGTATAAAACCAAACTGTCACTCAACTTCAGATCAGTTTCAGCAAAGTCAAAGGGAACTACCCAACAAAATAAGAACAATGGAGAAAGATACGTTATTTAAGAAGCCTGTCACTTAAAACTTCTTTTCCTAACTTATAGTTCCAAATCAAATTGAGAAAAGTCAGGAACTTTGTGGTTACTTTAACCCTTAAAAGCGGATATACTTAGACTTTTAGCTCTCTCTCTCTGTATATTTTAATTGGAACAAGTTTATTTATTATCTGTATGTATACAGCTTTATTACGTGGCTAGGTGAAAGTACACTGGATTACGATAAGATAGTTTCCGATCAGCTTTAAAACCACTTGCAGACATTTTACAAATTGACAAGATCCACTCTACTTTTCACTGTCAGGGATGATACGGGATGCGGTGTCACCACATTGGATTGAATCCACTTCTCAACGGAATGAGCCCCACAGGATATTTTGTCTCTCAGAGAGCTGAGAGCAGACTGAAGCCAGCAAAGGGACAAGGGAAGAGAAAACCCAAAACTAAACTCAGAGTTCTCCTCTGGATAAATTGCGCTTACATACTTACTGTACTTACTTTGGGGTTGCTCTCGAGCATTGATAACTTTTATTTTTGAATGGACATTCCATAAAACGTAAAAAAGAGATCTAGCAACAAATTGTGTATTGATTGAAGTAACAAGACAAAAGATTTTATAGTGCATGTTACACGTAAGAGGAGTTACTGAACTGCATTCTCTACTAAAAGAAAATGATTTTCTTTGACACTGCAATACTTGGCTAAGAAAACTATTTTCTCCTTTTCTTAAATTCCTTCTCTACTTTCTTATTGTTGAGTATTTTGTAAACTTTCACTCACTTTCCCCCTCCTCACGGAAGGACAAAGAACGGAAATATTCCAAAGTAAAAAGGAACCGTTACCTTATACCTTATGTTGTTTGCGTTATGCTTCTTTGATAGGAAATGACAGTCAGTTTATGGAATGGATATTTTATTCACCGATTTTCGACTTTACTTTCCGTCTCATCATATTTCCTTAGAAGAGGTTCAAAGGAGAAATCTATTTCATTGTTTTGTTTTCCTATTGGATTGAGGCGTGGGTGAAAGTGAAATTTGACAGAACAAACATTACCTCAAGTTCACAATATTTCTTTGAGGTTGACGATATTTCATAGAGAAAGAGCTTAGGGGACAGAAGAAGGCAATATTTAATATCTCTTTGAACAAAAAGATATAATACGCAAAGTGCAGCAGTAGTAAACATTTCTTTTTATATTTTCTTGCGTACTTAAATTCCAACAATTCTTTTTTTCTTGCATGCATATTGCATTGAATTAAAAAAGTTATTGGGGGTAGTTTCAAGAATTTTGATTTTGTTTATGTAATAAAACAGCAAGGTAAAAATAAACGTGAAAACTGTAAAATTCAAGGTGAACAATAATATTTTTGAATGTCAAATGTTCATGAATGGGAATTTTATTTTTTTCTTTATGGCAAAGACAATTTTTGGGTGAAATATTAAACAACAGAATGAATTTACGTTGATCTCTTCCAGACGGAAATGACTTGAAAGTCTTGACTCCGATTTTAAGTTATTCATAGGAGAATATAACTTTCTCTGCTTTCACTCAACATTCAGCCTCCAAACTGTTTTGTCTTTGATAAGTTTACGACTCAAAAACTCTCAAGAGATTTGAATGAAACAGAAACCAAAATGGGAATTATAACAACACTAGGCTTCTTTTAACTTTCTCTCTTCCATTGTTTTAGGGTATTAGTAATATTCAAGAGTAATTTACACTCCAGAGATTGTCAAAAGTTGGTGACTCTTCTGTCATTAAAATTAGCTGTATATTTTTGTTTTCTGTTTTCTTTATCAAAGAATTTTTATTGAAAACTTTTGATGAAAGAGAAAGTTTTGATTTACGTACTGTTCTTAAAGTCACTTCAAAAACAAACGTTATAAATCATGATATCTGCTGATTTAAGATTTTCCATCTTATAAATTATTCTTTAATTTGACGTGGTTAATACGTGACAACTTTGAGACACTCTTTTTTTATTATTCGTTCATGTGTTTTTATAATATTTAACTGAAGAGAAAGTTTTCCTTGTACTTTTCTCTTTTTTCCCCAACTAGAAAAACTTGCGTAGATTTTGTGGATGAAAGAATTCTAAATAAAAGGTCATGATGTGCTGTATGTGGTTTTTATACGTGAAAACTATTCTGGCATGTTTTATTCAATTTGCTTCGCTCTCAGATTTCCGTCGATATACACAAGAGACGGGAAGTTTCTTTCTTTGCAAGTGAAAAGAATTGTGAACGGGGTGTGAAAATGGATAAAGACGAACAGAGACACGACTTTTATCATAAAATGTGGTCAGATCAATATTATGCTGTAGTAGTCAAACGTTAAAACGCCGCATTTTTCTAGTCCTAAAGACAAAAAAACTCCACGTTACCTTACCGCTGATTTAAAGTTACATTCCATTCCAATTCATTTCATCACGAGAATTCCCAAAGCAGTTAAAACCATTTGAGCAAAGACAAAACGAGAAAATGGATCTTGATGGCTTGTCAAGAAAAGTCAACTCCCATTTGCTCTAAATTTCACACTCCTCTCACTTACATTACCACTTTACTTTACGAGCTACAGAATTTTCACACTTTGCGGACAGAAAGTGCAAACGAATTTGTCCATGTCCAATTCCCAAACTATTTGCTTTCTCCAGGTATTTGTACTAGGTGAGAAAAGTCACGTTCGAAATGAGAAAGGTGGCGAAGAGTGTTGTAAATTTTTCACAAGAGTTTCACATTTCACGAGGGACCCCTCAACATCCACTTCTGACTTCTACCACCAAGAATCCAACAAAAGTTTCTCATTCCTGCAGAAAGAGGAACCACAAGCTTGCAGACACTTTGAGAATCTTTATAATTTTCCAAACCCCATTGTGGTCGGAGAAACTTGTTATAAAACTTTTTAATCCTTAAATTATTTACTGCAAATCCGTGTAATGATTCTTTAAACACTTTTTCCATCTTGGGAGAAAATCTTTGTGTAAAAAAAACTATATTCAAATCAATCCACGGGTTCATTTTCATTTTTTTTTTCTCAAAGCTTTGATACTTTATTTCATTTTCCCTTATTCCTTTGCTCTTTGATGACTGCCTCCGTTTATACTAGTAAAAGTAATCGGAGTAAATGGTTTTTATTGAATTTAAATGGATGAGTTAACTTTTCCTGTTAGTGGGGTAGTGGTGCATTAAATGAATGAATAAAAACCAAATTTCGTTTCCATCCGAAAGATCAATCAACAACCAAAATCCATTTAGTCATTTAGTCAGTGATGTTTAGCCAAGGATGGCCATTATATGCAAAGTGTCAGTGTTACATAAGAATAGTTGAAGGGTGTGCAGCATGTTCCTTCCTTGGTTTTTGGTCGGAGGGTGTTTTACTTTGACAGTCCATTCTTTTTTATGGATAATAATACGGCACGCAATATAATCAATGGGGAAACGTAGTAAGAGGGATGAAATATGGTAATTAAATGATGGGGTCGCTGAGTGAAAAGGGTAAAAATTGAGATTCGCTCTTGCATACATTAGTATCCAAAGATTCATTTGAGCCTTTCTGGTTTTTATATTGATTTGTGGTCGTTCTATATTAATTCTCTCTGAAGTGTTATTAATTTTAGAGCCAAATGATTGAATTTATTGAGTGCCAAAAAACCTCATCTTTTTGATACGGTATAGCACTCTGAAAAACTATTTATTTCAATTTCTTCTCAGTTAGATTTACGATGACAGAAATATATTACATCATTCATTCATACGCCACATATTTAAGTTGTAGGTCTTTGCATAAAATGAATTTATATTTTCATTCCAGCAATGGAAACTTATTGTCAGTCAGAGGGAATACATAATAAGCCTCACGTAATGTGACCATTTCTTTTCACTCTAATAGGCTTAACTCTGTGCATTCCTTTTCTTCGTATTATTACAGAAAGCAAAAAAATGATATATAAAAATGACGGGAGGTAATGAAGAAAAGGTCTATTTACCAAAGTCTGTCATGTTCTGTCCTTTCATTTATGCAAGGATTCGGTCATGCATTAATTTCCTATTTATATCTTTAACTCGTAATCATACGTGAGCATAGGCTAAAAAATAAATGAGAACTGTATAATGCTTGGGAAATATTTGAGGGGATACTTCAAAGGGCCGGTACTTAAACAAATGTAGCAAAATGCTAAATGAAATGGGACGTGCCCCTTGTACACCAGACAAAATCCCATTTTCTATTTCTTTCATATGCAAATCTTCCCTTCTTATTTTTAATATTAGATTATACGAGTTAAACAAGAGAAAGTTACGCTACGTATAAATAAATTTTTCCATCAAGTCCTAGATCACGCTGAGAGGAAATTGAAAAATGACAAAGACAAAGTATTCAATCTCGACCAACATGATGTATTATCGAGATTATCCCCTAATGATTCATCAGTCCACTTGTTTACAATTGAAAAATAAACCAATTAATGTCGTCATCAAGTTAAATGCTTTATAATATAAAAACGTCACCTTCCGTAATTCCGTACTTGTAAATTATTTATAAAATAACCATGTACATATGTGCACAATATGAGTCATTCAATTGCTTACGGTAATGTCAAACTAATGAGATGAAAGGTGCTTATCAAATATCAGCATTATCAAATAGATAAACCGCTCAAGCCTTGCCAAATTTATCTTATTCATTCACAATTAAAATTCATTGCCGAAGGGTTACCTTTGCGAATAATAACACTCGTTGTTCAAAATATTTTTCCCAAAATGGCAGTAAATCCTTGTTGCATGCCCTTACAAAGGGGTGTAATTTTAATGGCCGTGATTGATATTGTAAGTTTCTGACATGATTTTTTTCTTGTGAAAGTCTTCACAAACTTTCTTTTATTTTCAGATTTTGGATATTATCAATCTAGTAACAGTTACTTTACTTTTGGTAAACGTCACAGTTAATGAAGAGACGCTAGATATTGATGTAACGGAGAATGAAAGTAAGATATAAAAATTTAGTAGAAGAGGAATAATTTATTTACTTGTATGTCTTATCAATTTCCAGAAACAATATCAATTATCATTTGCGTACTAATGCTTGTGGTTGCAATTTGCCATCTTTTACTTTCTATCCGACTTTATTTCGGGGCTAAAAAGGTTAGTTTCATATAAATAGTTAAACATTAAGTTCAATGTACTCACTTACAATCTATATAACAAACAGAGAGACTCCAGAAATTGTCGTATTTGGCTAATTGTAACAATCATCATTACAATAATTAACGCCCTGTCCACCATTGTCAACACTTCGGCTGGAGAAAACAATACATGGAATTTAGTTGTGACAATTGCCGTCTTTATATACAGAGTTTACATGATGTACGTAGTCTACTGTTTCATCCTAGAGATTAAAATGGACCATGAGAGACTTGGATTTCAAGCAAGACTTGAAGGGGGTACAGCATATACAATTCAGATGCAAACATATCCTCAACCACAAACTTATCCTCAACAATATCCAGCTCAACAATATCCAGGATTTTCTCAACCCCAGACCCATAACCCCCCACCTTTTCCAGGGTCAGTTCCTGCCCCTCCCCCTTATCCTTACCCCCCAACGGCCACAGGCACATCAAACGGAGGATTATATAATGCAAACAATTCATACTATGCCACAAATAATGTTTAAGTAGTAAAGGATAACAATAAATCAGTGTTTTTATTAAAGGGAAGTCAGCCGCATGCATATTTTGTAAAGATATAAATTCTTTTGCATTTTAACAAATAAAATTGAGCTACATTCTTCATCTTGTAATGGCATCAGGTGCACAATCAGTGATAGCGAGGCAATATCCCATGGAATGATTTAATAGGAATAATGCATGCAGAGAGGGTGCAATTTTAAATGTGAAATTAGGCAGTTATCCTTTACGCTTAATGGTTTCAAACTGAAATATGAGGAAAATGCAACATAACATAACCACACACACACACATTAAGCATTACATTAAAGCAATGCACTGCTTTATCTTGAGTTGTCGGGATTTAGAAAAATTGCTCAAGCATGTGGCAGAATAAGAGGTGGCCAAAATACGTTTACAGAAGGGAAGGAAATAAATCGGAAGAGGGTCGAATTTCTACCAACAAGATTAATTATCAAACCACGGGACAAGGGGAAGCTTTTGCTGATCTCTTTTAACAGCTGGAGTGTTTATTTTATGTTAATTTTGTTGAGAGATCTTGGAATTTTCCTCTCGCCCTGTAAATTGTTTTTCATGTTTTCTTAAAGAGAGAGGGTCGGATTATAATTGATTTTACAACAATGACAACAAAAAGAGTCTCATTTTTCTGCTCACGTTGAAAGCACATAATGCGAAAATCTTAAATTGCCTCACTCATAATGAGTAAATAAATGCAAGTGATATTTTGGTCAAATATTTTAGCCTCAAGTGTGTATTCCTTTCTTCAAGAAAAATAGGGGAACAAAGAGAAAGGGACAATCAAAATGATGATCAGATTAAAACCCTTTCTCCCCAACCAGTAAAGATTTTGTTGGGTGGCATTGTATTGTGTATTGTGTAGGTTTGATGATAAAGATGGCTGAGTTTGATCCTTGTCTCATGGGGAAGGAATCAGAGTAAATCAGCCAAAGAAAGGGAAAGAAAGTTAACCCTTTCTCCAGACGTGACGCTCAAGAGTGACTAGTCGAGTGAGACATCACATCATCAAAAAATAAAATCAAACTTTTGTCAATGTAGAATCCAATCCTTTTGATTTTGTTGGCAGCTTGGAGGGGGAACGAATATCTTCTTGAGATAAAAATAATGAGTTTCATATGAAAATACAACGTCTTCTATTTGGGGTGGGTGTAATTAACGAATGAAATGGAAAATTCAATAAACTTCAACCTTGGAACCATTTGTGAATGAATGACAGGGAAAAAAACACTTGAAAGGTTGAGTCATATTTCCACAATTTATTTTGTGGTAAAAGTTCTGTTTCAAATCAGGACATTTACTGACGCAGAAAGATGACAAGCTCATGTTTCTCGGCTTGAACAGATAACAAGTATTTGACTTTGGAAAATTTGTATTTGATATTCTAAAAATATTCACGTGGGAATACTTACCTGCCTAGATTTTTTTCGTTTTTTGGTCATTTGAAATCTGAGCTCTCGATCTAAATCCTATGCCACTTTTCCTGATTTTGAAATCCAAATGTGCATACTTAGTGAAACGGAAAATTACAAACAATAGACGAGGGTGAAAGTATCAATACTTTTGCAGACTTTTTCCCGAAATTATTTTTGTTTCAGTAGCTAATGCATTGAAAGTCAAACTATTCAAGATTTGAATACAAACCGACTTTGTATTGCCAGCAGAATTTTAAAGCCATCCACTCGGTTGTTCGCATGCATGCATGTTTGCATTGATTAGAGATCGTTAGAACCTAAGAAGCTCAACTTACCACGAGATTTCTAAAGATGGTTTAAAATTACAAAGTTACACAACGTTCTTTATCTTTTTAAAAAGATAAGATAAGTGGAATGAAGTGCAGTAGAAGAAGGCGATTCAAGTGACATTTCTTCCTTTTACTGCTCGTTAGTGGAAAGAAACAAGTCGATTCGTCCAACCATTACTTTAGAATTTTTGATTTCTCCTTACATACAGTTAAAAGAAATAGATAAGGTAAGGGAAAACCCATTTACGAGGAAATGCATACAATTGAGCTACGATTCGTTACCTCATCCAGTCGTAAAATAAAAGTCTGGAATCTGAATAGAGGATGTATATATGCAATGGACTGCGAATGCGAAATCTGAACTTGGAGAATGTCAAAAAGCTTTTCAAATATGCAATTCAGAGCTTCTCTTCTCATTCAATGTTTGGGATCATTCATGGCAAGTCGTTTGAAACGTTGGATTGGCATTTAGGTTTGAAATAGCGACAGTTTTCTGCACTTTCCCTTGCTCGCTATGAAGTGGCTCTTTAAAATTCTCAAATCTGCACATTTAACGTCCCCTCCAAGTGGTAGTAATAAAACGATAAAGTTTCTCCATACACACATGCAGCAAATATATGTATGTAATTTAAGTATATATTCAAGCTAGGGGCCACAATCAACCAATTCCAAAACTCCAATTTAGTTGGAGGCTTCTGCACTGAGCTGTCGTAAAAGGCCAATTATTTGCACCCGAGTTATTCAAAATTCTAATTTTTATCGCTCACTTAACTTTCTTTGCTCAGACGAGGGAAAATTTATTTTTATGGTCCGACTTTCTTTTGAATGCAAAGGTGTAAAGAAATGTTGAATTATGACAAAATAGATTTTTATTTTAAGTATTCTTGCAATTGTACTTGATTATGACTGGTTGAGAATCGAGGAGATAATTTGA
Source organism: Proisotoma minuta (assembly GCA_034698145.1). Classification (NCBI taxonomy): domain Eukaryota; kingdom Metazoa; phylum Arthropoda; class Collembola; order Entomobryomorpha; family Isotomidae; genus Proisotoma; species Proisotoma minuta. The sequence goes on from JAQIXN010001969.1 coordinate 10,412, forward strand.
GATTCTTTTTGGTAAGTTTATCTATCCTGTTGGAACAATGCTTCTCCTTCCGACAACTTTGGTATTTTCGCGTGGCTCTGCATAATATCCAACAAAGTCGTTAATCTTCCAATAGACATTTGGTGGAAATGCTCTAAAATCAAACATAATTTGAATTTAAAATCATTTGAATCATTTCTATTTTGACATACTTGATTACTCTCGACATAAAATTCAGAATTGAGGGGATGAAAACGTAATCTTTGTCGTATCTTATTCCATCAATAGTTTTCTCTGCCACATAAGATGGTTCAGTCATTACCGGAATAAGCCACGGGAATCTAAATCAAATTACAAATTAAAAATGTAAAACAACAAAATCTTAAATTAATTTACCGTGAATGTATGATATTTGTTGCAAAAGATGTATTGCAACAACTTGGATAAACAGTTGTAAATTTGATGTCTGGTTTTTTTGGATGGACGCGCATTTCATCCCTCAGGGACTCAACGACCCCATTTATGGCGTGCTTGCTGCCAGAATAAGCTGTCAAATTTCGAGTTCCAACGATTCCAGCAAAAGAACAAATTGTGACAATGTGTCCCCTTCGCATGCCAATCATCGATGGGAGAAATTCTCGAAGAATCCAAATGGAACCGTAGACATTGACACTAAATGTTCTTGCAATCTCTCGAGGGTTGTGACTTAGAAATTGGTGGACAGGCATGATACCCGCATTGTTTATTATCATGGTCACGTCTCCAACTTCATCTTTAACCTGATGGGTTTTTTTAATAAGATGTGGTTTGATTGACGAAATTATTTAATTTTTGTCTCACCAATCCAGCCGTTCTTATTACTTGACCCATATCACTGACATCAACTTCATAGCCAACTGCATCTGCCCCCAGTGACTTAAGCTCGATTACCAAAGCTGTATTTTCTCTTTTGCTAATATCCCAACAGACAAGCTTTGCCCCTGAATTGACTAATTGCAAACAAATTTGTCTGCCAATACCATTTGCAGAACCCGTAATCTGATGAGTTAAAATATTTCAATTTATGTACTTCAGAATAAATCAAATTAAAGATTCACTCACCAGAATTGTTTCGTTTTTAAGTGATTTTGGTTTTTTGGGAAAAATCCATCTATAAATAACTCCCAAATATGTGTAGAATATGTAAAGAAAGAGTAAGATCACATCTCTTATTGAAGCAGACCAAAATCGTATGTAGTAAAACAACTTCATTTCTTTGAAGTTTAACAATTGAAACAATTTTTCTACTATACCGGCAAGCTCTATTGACAGATGAATTCAGCTGAAATGCAAGAGATTAACTAATTTTAGTTACTTGTATGTTATATGCATCATGTTGAAAGAAGTTGACCTTGGCTTGCTTGTTGATAGTTTGTGTATAAATTTTTATCAGGAATACCACGATTTCTACATCAAACATCTTTAATGCTTTATTAATAAAAATTCTCACGCTGCTTTATAACATTATAAAGATAAATTAAGTTTAATTAAGTGTATGGATTAATAATCCTCTGCAGAATCATCTTCTTCGTATGCATAATCTAAATATCCACCTCTTCTCAACCTCTTGTCTAAATCTAACCTTTCCAGAGTCCAATGTTGGTATCTGTTTTTGTATGAGCACGTTCGTTCTTCAACTTCAGCTCTGTTTTTGAAAACTGTGAGACATTTATGACTTCGTTTGTTTCTGAGAACCCTCTTTCCTTGAGGAAGTTCGATCATTTCCCAAATGTTGGGAATCGCTCTCGTTCTTCCATCTGGGTAAAATGCAGTGACTTCATTCAAGTACTCAGAGCTTGACTCAATTCTGTAGCCGTCATGACGCGTGTCCATTGAGGGATCCCATGCCAGTGTCCATTGTTGATTTGTCGCAAGTTTCCCTTGATCTGGGGCAGTTATAACAATCCCAGTAGTTAGCCCCAGAATCCCTTGTTCGTGTGTTGTTAAATATTGATCGTTGACCACACTTCGAATTTTGTACGGTGCCATTAATTCCAATGTTTTTGCACCTTGGATTAATACTAAAACCATATTGAAGGAAAGAATCGCAAGGAGAGTTTTTAACACCATTTTATCACACGCACGTATGAAGTAGAATGCAAAATTGAGACATTTAAAAGAATTCTGGGCTCTTTTATAACTTTTTTCATGTTTTTAATTTTCATAGCTCTAGGGATAGTGGTTGGTTGTAAGATGTTAAGCATTTTATCATCTTTACATTTCCTGTCCTGCAATAATAATCAATTAGACTACGCTCTTCCCTTCAGGCTTATTTTAAATAGAAGCAAGAGCAACAAAAGCAAGATCAAAGTCTTACATATTATGCAGATATTCTAATTGACAAATAGATATATTAGCTACATATCATTTTGTTTTGAAAAATTGCTACATGCATTTGTATGTTTATTTCCTTACTTCCGCTCTCTTTGTTCCTGCTACAGATTATGATGAGTAATTAGAAGTCAAGTGCAAGCAAAGTAATTGTTTGACCATTCAGCTTCTTTACTTGTTGATTACTTATAAAATTGCATATTGCATTTCATTCATACAAGTGCAAATAAGAGAAAGTGATAATTTTTATTTCGCTTTTACAAATAAATTCTACCCTTTGAGCAAAAATTTATGTGGCTATGTTATATGTACATTTAATAATAGAATGAATTCTGAATATGCTGTAAACAATTATTATGGTTTTTATTCGTATATGTACAATATTCTCACCTTGGGAGTATTAGATGCGTAAATTCGATAAAAATTAATACCGGATGGAGTCATCACTCGTGCTTAAACTAATGACTTTTGCAATATTAGAGCAGTCAGTCAATTTCCAACATTTTTTCTATTTCCGACAGTTCACCCAGTTTCATTTTATCATCTAGTTAGTCTCTAGTTTTAATTTAGTTTGTTATAACTTAACATGCCAAATATATTTCTGTGTGTCATTTTATTTTTCCTATTAATTGATACATATTTGTTTGCTTTCATCATGTTGAGATTTATTCTTGAAATGTGGAATTGACTTCAAATTATAAGGTACTATATTTTTTCATATCATAGATTTCAACAGACTAATTCCGGTTTCCTTCTCTTCTCTGTCCGATACAGATTAAGTCGTCCATCCACAAATCACTGCTCCCCTTCTCATCATAATCACCATCTTGAGAAATTGGATCCTTCCTTGTCACCAAGATTCCAAAGTATCCATAAACCCGAACTCTGGAAACCCCTGAAATTATACTGACTTTTCTGATCATACTAAAAACTCCCCTTTGCTGTCACCAGTTGTGCTCGTGGTCATTGTGAAGCTCTTCTGCAAATAACGTGTCAACTTTTCTCAGCTTCCTAATCATTTCTTTGAGAATGAAAAGGGTGAGTTCTTTTTCGTCCCATCTCCCCATTACTTCCTGATCTCTTAAAATCTCCAGCTCCTTGATCTCCTGAATAATAGTGGACAAATCCTTCTTCTTCTTTCTTTTCCGGGTGCCCAATAGTTGAAGTTCAAGCATCTTAAGATTCTTTGCTCTCTCCGGGATGCTGTGCTTAGGAGATCTTACGATTTCAGTCTTTGGACATGAACTCTTTCCAAGGAGGCTGGAAATGCTTTGAACCTGATAAGCTCCGGAAATTTGCTGGAAGCTCTGTCAAAGAATGATAATTCTTTGGCGTCCTCCCGATGCCGTTTTCTAAGATATACCTCACAGGTCAAATTTTTAAATTGAGATAGAAATTATTATTTGTTTGATTTGAGGACGACATGGATGCTTTTTTTTTT
>JAQIXN010001970.1:0-14188 GCA_034698145.1 Proisotoma minuta
ATGCCGGGCAAATAAGGCAAATGCCGAAGGCATTAAATGCCCAAAATGCCGAGGGCATGGGCATTGTACAACCCTAAACCCAAGCTATTAAAACATTCCAATACTTGACTTTCACTTACTTAGAACTGCCTCGGCACATTCATATTTTGAAGGCTCGCAAATTTCACGGATTGAATCTCCTACACATTATGAAAAAGGAAATGAAAAGAATATTATTGTTTCTCAAAAATAGTATTGTCAGTATATAAAACAGTACTTACGAGGCATATAATATCTAACACACGAACACTCTTTATAAGTTAAATTTGCAACACATTCATCCACGCAATTTCCACTCGTATAATATTTGTAATATTTTAATTCGTATTCTCCTTCCATATAGCAAAGCCGTTTTTTCTAAAAACAACAGACCAACTTCAAGATATATACACAATTTAGCAAATTTCTCAACTTACAATGTCAATATTCTTGACACTGTCATCAGCTAAAGTAATTTCTGGTCGGACACTAACAAAGTGTTCCGAGTTTGGTTTTATGGCCCTAATTTAAGTCATCACAAAATCAGGTCATATTTATGTACAGAAGCAAAATGAATGTCTTACAGCCCAAAGTCAGTGACGTGAGGAACCTCGGTGCTCAAATGAGTTACCAACTATAGAAGGCCAAAGCAAACATATTATTGTCAAAATATGTATTTAAAATTGATAGTTACACGAAAGCCTGTAGAATCAGCCGCAGTGCAATAGTAATCTTCCAGATCTGGATTTAAAAGAAGAGACAGTCCAGTTCGCTTTCCAGCCCTATTTTGCCTTCTAGGGTATTTTTTCTTGTGTTTCACGTCCCCAGAAGAAATTAATCCGTCTTTAGCAACGTCCCATTTCCCCCATTCCTCAACATCTTCAGGATTGTCTCTTTCGTCATCTCTTTCGTATTTTTTTCAATTTAGAAATAATGAACGCTGATATAAGATTATTGGCTTACATGTAGCGATGTAGCAATGTTTGTGGCACCATGTTAAAAGTACAACATTTTCCAAAATTTGTCTCAATGGGGTGAAATAGTTTGCTACAATTTACAATATCTCCTTCCCAAAGACACAACTTTAACATATCCGAACAAGGCTGAGATGCCTTTTGTAGGAACTTTGACACATCTTCAACTTTCTCCTCTGAAGGATTAATTTTACTTGTCGCTAGTTCCAAAATATAAGGATCCACTGTTCCTTGAGTCGAGGTATAATTGAAAATTGTACTAAATGGTTTATTGGAAGTGGAACAAACATGATCGAGATAATAAACATTTCTATAAGCTTCGCTGTCACTTTGTGGATCTTTTGCAGCACTATATTAAGAAATTATTTCAAAGTAGATAGATATAAAATGAAATGCGAGAGAATATGTATGCGAACTGAACTTACGCAACGTATTCCATAGCCTTGCTCTTCAGAATTTTGTTTTGGTTGCATATTGTTATCTGTTTACATAAATAATAATATATACAAAATACATAAAGCATGCATAAAAAATGCACTTACAGCAGGAAAAGGAATTTGCTCTGAAAAAATTTCTACGGGTTGAAAAGTTATAATCACTGGGCTTTCACTGTACTTTAACCAAACTGCTCTAATCAAATAAGATGTGACTAAACAACTCACAACAAATGAGAAAATCCAAAATATTCTCTCCAAAATATGTCTCCTCGGTTCTCCCAAATATTTCAGACCATGGATTGATGTGTTTACAAAGTATTGTGATAAATTTCGATCACAATCTGGCTCCCACCAACTACATTGGGCACATGTACTTGCGTTTTCATTATCGCGTGAAAATAACATGGGATCATTTGGAATAACTGTGCAAATTGATTCTTCGTCAAAACTCAAACTCTTTCCGCTTGCTCCAAACATTGGACGCTTTGTTGAACTTGTTCTCAGTGCTGAGGGCTTTGGATTTGGATTTATGTCAGTCATTTCAGACTGCGGCACTGGAACTTGGCCCATTTCCATTTTAAATTACGAATGATTCGGTTTACTAATCGTCTTCATGTCTCATGTACAAAAGTACAAAACTAACTAACGCAACCCGATCAGTGTATTTCCCAGATATCCAAGTAGTAAAGAAGGCATTATTTTCTTGATGGACTGATCTTTTGATATTGTGCAATCGCAACGCACGTACTAGTTTGTTGTATTGTTTAATTCATGTATCATTTGTCCAAGAAAATCTAACCACAATATAGCAATGAATGAAATCACATAATAATTGCAAAAGTTGCTGCTACCTTTGAACAATACGTCAAGTCTCACCCAAACAAGTACTTACACAGATTTATGGAAGCAAACCACTTTGCGTTTTTATTTCCTTCAAGTATTTCCCAACACTAGTTTAACATTATTAACAATAGATAATTAGGATTTAGTTTAAGAAAATGAGATTTGTAGATTGAACATGGACAAAAAATTTTGCAATCTTTTTTGTCAAAGCCTTTTACTCAAAGGGCAGCTACAAAATCCATCTCAAGTCAAGTCTTGTACTTAAAATAAAATCTACCAAGAGCTTTTATTTGATTACTCACTGCCTTATTTGATTATGATTGTTTCTAAAATTTTACTTGTCGCCTTGCATAAAGAATAGTAATTAATTGTTCAAGTTATAGCATAAAAAGTTTGCTCATAAAAACAAAAGCATGAGAAAAATTTGATAAATTTTCTCGATTGAATATGCGAGTCAGTTTTATTCATGGACACTTTTTGATAGAAAATGAGCTTAATTATCATCACAATTTTTTAAATTAAACGTAAATAAAATGAGTATTGCATGCTACAATTATCATAAACATCCAGCTTTGCATTTAAAAACAATGGAAAGTGAATTGCCGAAGGTCTAATCCATTTTATTCCAGTCGAGTTCTTTAATAATTTAAAACTAGAGCAATTAGGTACTCAAAATTACTGCAATGTTTTATGACAAAATGACAAAAATTAGCACGCCATGCAGCCAAGAATTTGAACATGTTTCGCAATTCCGACTCTTTCATGAGACGCTTTGTTGCTTCAAGAAGTTCAAGATTTTGAAGAATCACAGCGGGATAAAATTATTTTCGGTACTCGTTTCAAATCGTTTCATGTAAATCTTATATTTTCTTCTGCAGGTAATTAATTGTACGTACAATTTAAACATTATTTGATTCAATCTGATAATTTATAGTGCAGATGGTTTAAAATTGTCAAAACATAACGTGATTCATGGCCCACGCTTCTTCTTCGACGTCGTCCAACACGACGACCGTCTCTCGCCTTCAAAATGAGCTGCGGTGTTCTAAAGAAGAACTCGTCAAGGTCTCTGACCAAATCAAAAACTTGAGTTCCTGTAAAAAAGAACTAGAAAAAAACATTTGCGACATAAAATCGGAATTGAATCTTTTGAATGAAGGCGACTCATCCGTCTCCCAATTCGACAGAGACGACTTTTCCTGGTCAAGTCAAGTCATGTCTACATTAAAAAGCGTCTTCAAGATCCAAAGTTTTCGATCACATCAAAAAGCGGCCATTAATGCAACAATGAATGGCGTGGACCTCATTCTCGTAATGCCAACTGGGGGTGGCAAGTCGTTGTGTTTCCAACTCCCAGCCGTTCTCAGTTCTGGAGTTACTTTGGTTGTTAGTCCTCTAATTTCCCTTATGCAAGATCAACTCGAGGGACTTGAAGCTTTGGGAATTGAATGCTCCGTTTTTAACGCTCAGACTGATAAGGATGAAACCAAGAAAATTTTCCAAGCAATGATAGATCCAAAATCAAACATGAAAGTGTTATATGTCACCCCAGAGAAATTGGCCAAGAGCAAACGTCTCATGTCTCAATTAGAGAAAATGTATAAACTTGGGAAATTTTCAAGACTTGTGATAGATGAGGTGCATTGCTGTTCGCAGTGGGGACACGACTTTAGACCGGATTATAAATTTCTTGGTATATTCAAGAAGCAGTATCCGAAGACACCAATAATTGGTCAGACTCTTATTAAATAGAAAGTAATGTTCAATAATTCAATTTATAATGTATTTTCTTTTCCATCCAGGATTGACTGCCACAGCCACTGCTAATGTTTTAATTGATATTCAGAAAATGTTAAACATTGAAGGTTGCATTGTTTTAAGAGATTCTTTTTATCGACCCAATCTAAGATATTCAGTTGTCGACTCAACAAAAACAGAAAAGATTGAAGACATTGCAGAACTCATCAAATCAAAATTCTCTGGACAGACCGGTATTATATATGGTCTTACGGTCAAAGATGTAGAAGAGGTTGCGACAAAGCTGAGGGAACAGCATAAAATATCCGCAGGGGCCTATCATGCACAATTAGAACCAGATGCAAGGCTTAAAGTCCAGCAAGATTGGAATAAGAATAAGTTGCAAGTAATTGGTAAGCTGTAATGTTTCTTTCACTTCTGCAAACTTAAATTTAATTTATATAAATTTATTTATTAAATAAATGTTTGTTATTGTAGTCGGGACAGTGGCGTTTGGAATGGGCATAAATAAGCTCTCCGTACGATTTGTAGTCCATTATTCAATGTCAAAATCGATTGAAAATTACTATCAAGAAACTGGAAGAGCTGGAAGAGACGGAGAAGATGCAGAGTGCATTTTATTTTATGGATTTCAAGATTCATTTCGAGCCTCTAGTCTAATGTTTACGGAAAAAAATGGAACCAAAAATGTATACAACATGCTGCGATATACCTTAGATCAAGTTGGTTGCAGAAAAAAGTTCATTGCCATTCACTTTGGAGATTCTTGTGGTATAATCGAAAGTGGCTGCGGAAAATGCGACAACTGCGAAGCTAAAATGGACGAATTTGGTAGAAGTAGAATTGCAGTTGAAGTTAACGCAACAAGAATTTTATTGGATCTTATTAAATTGATTGAAAATGCTTCAAAACTGGATGAACGGATGACTGCTTTGAAACTTATCGATTCTCTTTTCAACAAAGGGAGTTCTAAACTCCGACTTGGCAGCGTTAAAGTTCCAAAGTACAGCAGAGAAATCTGCGAAAAGTTAATTGGACATTTGCTAGTGGATTCTTATCTAAATGAAGAGTTTCATTTTACGCCGTACACAACAATTAGTTACTTGATACCTGGACCTAATAGTTATCATGTAACGGATGATGAAGATCTGACATATACGTTTTATTCAACAAACTTTTCTTCTGCCCCTAACAAAAATAAAGCAGAGGCGTCAAACTCATCCAAATATTCAAAATCTTCACCTACCGTTACCCAAAAAAAGCCTACAACAAATCGCAATAAAAGGACGCTGGCCTACTCGGATGATGATTCCGAATCCGAAGAAGATTTTCAACCCTTTGCTAAAGCTAAAAAGAGTAAAGCAAAAGAAAATGGAGCAAAGGCTAATAATACTAGTTCAAAGGATGAGAAAAATGGAATAATCACTTTGGATTGATCTCAAATCAAATACTTTTAATCCATAACTTTTTAATTTATTAAATCATTGAATTGTCGATTTATTTGTTTATTTTTACATCAGTCTTACTTACAAATTTAAATTTAAAAAGAGTACAATAAAACTAAATGCGATAACAAAAAGTCTAACAATTCTAACATTCCTAAGTTTGCCTTTCAAATACCAAAATTGTTTCCAAGTGGTGGGTGTGAGGAAATAAATCGACTGGGATAATTCTTTTCGGTATAAATGGGGCTCCCTTATAATTCTTAGAAGCAGGCCGGGCCAGGTCAACAAAATTCTTGAGAGCCAAGCGAACATCACATGATACATATATCAAGTGCTTGATTTTTTCACATTTTCTAAGTTGTTGAAGAACTCTTTGATGTAGTCCTGCTCTGGGAGGGTCACAAATGGCTACGATGTCATGGTCAGGTTTAGCTCTATCTAGTACGCCATCCATTATATTTTCTGCTCTTCCAGCGAAAAATTCACATTTATCTCCCAAATTGTTTATTTCTGCATTTTTTCTGGCATCCATAACTGCAGAATTCACCATTTCAACGCCTAACACTTGACCAACACTGTTTGCTAAAGAGATTCCGATAGTGCCCGTTCCAGAACAAACATCAAGTAATGTGGTATTTGGGTTGGATTGAAGTAGTTTGCCCAGCGTAGAATATAAAACCTTTGGATTAGTAAAAAATAAAAAAACAATTATTCATAAATAAATATGTTGATTTTTTTTAAATTACGATTTACCAACCTCTGCTCCTTTAACATTAACCTGAAAGAAGGCTTCTGGAGATATTCTGAATTTGAGCCCGTTTGTGAATATTTCCGTGATATATTCTTGCCCAAATAATAATTCTGGAATATTTTTGTCCTGCTGACCATAAGCTTCCGAAATTTTAAAATAGAAAGAATTGATTTTAGGGTCATCAAATCCAGAAAATTTTTCAATAAGCTCTTTTTTAATATCATCAACGCCTTTCCCAGTTAGTTCCTGCAAAATCATACAAGTTTTACTACCAAATTTCCATCATTGAATGTTAAAAAAATACCTTTGCACAGATTATTACAATAACCATAACCTCTCCGCTGTCTGACGTTCTGACCGTAAGACCCTTCCACACTCCTTCATGAGTCTCGGGATTAAACGGACCGTAAGGGGACGATCGAATAAAGGTTTCAAATCCCAATGCTGTTTTAATCATATTTTGAGGCATATGAACCAAACCAACTATTGGTCCAACTCCCGTTGACCCTTGTTTGTAGCTTGATGCCCTAAATCCAACCATCTTTTCGTTTGTCACAGGGTGATACCCTATAATAAGATTAATTATTTTTAAAAAAACATCCGGCAGTCATAAAAAAAATAAAGAATTTATCTGAAATTTAGATTCTAAATATTTCTTACCAACAGTAAATTCACACTTATTCCTATATCCTTCCGTAACAGGAGATGGGATAATTGTCTCTATCGGACAAATCTTTGACGAAACAAGTTTCACGTCCAGCTTTCGATTGGTTTCCAAAATTTTCTTTGTCATTTCACAAGCTATGATATCCGTTGATGCCATTTTCCTTTTCAACTAAAAAAATATTTTATAAACAAATGGACTACTACATTATCTATTAACTATTAAATGTATAATTTTATCCTTCTTTAACCTGTTCGTCATAAGGGACAGTGGACCAAGGAGTTGTGACTCTTTTCATGGCGTCTTCAATGGACTCATCCTTGAAAAATCCCACCGACCCTTTGTTGGTTTCTTCATGCGTTCTCTTTTTGATCAAGGGGTCAGCAACTGCTTTTGCCAATTCTGCTGTCAGAGTTCTATTTTTCCACGTGTATCCATTTATGGATTCCAGGGCCTTTTGCTTTTCCAATTCAGTTCTAAAACAGACAAAAACGTATCCCATTGCCTTTCCTTTTCCTGCAGGTTTAATTTTATGGGGATTGAGCTTCAATTTGTTGGTCAACATTTTCTTCAGGTCCTGTTTGAATTTGAAGTCATACTTTTATATAAAGTAAATATAATTTAATTGATTACCTTAAACCCATAATGATGTGGCAATCCTTTAATTTCGATTTTGAAATTTTCTGAAGAAAATTCATCCCTCTCAAGATAAGCGTACATGTCCTCTTCGGATTCCATTTTACCTTCTGATTTTTCAGCCTCAACTTTGACCTCGACCCCAGGCGCATCGTCACCCTCCGTAAGGACGGAAATCGTCGCAGGGGCCATCATCACGCTGTCTGTTGTGTCTGCCATATTTTTTGACAAATCTTGAATGAACGATAAAGCTAAAATATCACTGTTTGTGTTTCTGTTTTCGGAGCAAACCACATGCCGTAGAAAGTTTCCTTCTCATAATCAAGTTGTCTCAATCTGCCTCCAACATTTTGCATGCAATAAATGACAACAATGATACTATTTATAACAATACTTTGCATTGTTTTACTTTATTCGCATCAATATTTTACAAAAGTATAAAAGACGTAAAAAAGGATTTTTATCCAGTTTTGGAAATTGGAAAACGTCCAGCCTTCCAGAAGCATCTTTGTTGGTATTCGGAATAGTACGCATCAATTTTGCACTTCCATCGAAGACGTCCATTTGAATAGTACTTGAAAAGTCCTGGATTCTCAAAGGCCGTGGCTGGAAACAAATTACGCTTGTCAACTAAATTTCGGATTTATTTCTAAAATCTAGAGATACCTTTGGACTGGACCAACAACTCGTTGTCATAAACCAATGGATTTTCAAATCCAGGAAGATAGGTCCAAAGCTGAGTTTGCTGCGTTATGGGGTCGAAACGATATCTGTTAAACAATAATTACGAACTATATAATATGGCTTAAACTGTTAAAATGATATTACCGATATCCGTAGCCATCGATCATTGTCCCGAAACAAAGAAAAAGAGCAACCAAAGCTAATTTAATAGACTCCATTGCGAGTTGAAATGAATTGAAAATTATATTCTGGAGATGATATTTATACTCTTGTAAAAATTCCAGATTTTCCCATAATAATACAGTGTTTTATCCAGATTGTGTAAGTAAATTTATTACTGAATGATCTCTTCACTTAATTTTCAATTTGTATCAGTTCATTTTAGGGATTAATTATAGACCAATACTTATGGGAGTGGAAATGGATGATATCGATACAAAATTTTACATGGTATTCTGGAACTTGATTAATGGAAACCAAATGGTCGTGAACTTTAATCAACGTTATATAAATGAAGCTAATGACCAATTTTGCATAATTATCGGTTATGGAAAATGAGTAAAGAAGAGTTCCGCACTGTTGACTATAGTTGCTTCTTCTTCAATCACGACTCCATTATGAAACAATGAAAAATGAGCCTCATTAAATTAAACGATTTATTGATAACTTTTGCGTAAATCATCAAAATCAAATTACAGGTTTAGCGACACATCAATTCTCAGTATCATGCATATATGCAAAGCCTATTAAAGTCGTGTGCTGGACAAATTTTGAATTTATGAGACACTAATTGAAACGAACCTAGATCATAAAAGTCAATTGCTCTACTAAATTAAAAATAATTATATAAAAATTGAGGAAATACTAAAGTGTTCATTGTCTCACTTTTATTGAGATGTCGATTAACATGTTGGATCAACAAGATATTTTCCAATTTGCCTCATAATTTTCCTTTGTGCTTTATACATGTGCTTTGATGGGCTAGACGTGTCCTTCATGTCTTCACAATGCTCGGATTCTATATAATTTTAGAGCATTAGACATTTAGAGCATCAGTTTATTAAACTGTCACATACGAGGAATTGAAATGACTGTGTTTTTTGAGAAAGTCTCATTTTGACTGTTAAGTCCCAATTCATGCCAAGGATCCCAGCCACCGTTAATAAACACCGCACAAGTTCCATTATAACTTTTCTCACCGTAAAATGAATTGGTGAATTCGATTTGAGCCTTTATGTTTTCTTCTGTAAAACTGGACAAACAACATTTAAAAGAAAAAAAAATACATAACTTTGCTGAATTGGCAACAATCTCTGCACAATCTTACTTTGAATCAGGGAAAATGTTTTGACATCTCTTTACATCTATTAAACTATTCCATTGATTAGTGAAAAGTTGTAATTTGGGGTCGGAAACCTGGAAATACCCAAACTCATAACATGTCTGCCAAACCCAAGACCTGGCATCCCGTGCCTGGCCTTCCAACGAACTCAAAAATTCAATAATTTCATCTGTCAATAGCATTTTGTTGCTGGCTGAATGGGAATTATGATTTTTGGCTTCTCTCTTCCTCCTTTGGCAGCCGTCTTGAGAAGCCTGACCACTGCTCACAAGAAAAGATCCGTAATTGTCAATGACATCAGACCCATGCTCATGTTCCAATAGATTGATACACTTTGATGCACTTGTGTGGCCTGGGAAATTGCTTCCCCATTTTGATCCAAGATTGTAGAAAAACATCTGCCTTTCCCAATCAACACTGAAATCGGATGGGTGACACTGGCTACCAAATAAATGGAGTCCACGACAATGAAGAATGAACATTTATGTGTAAGTTATGTATTATAGAGCTTCACATACTGCAATGCGGAAGCCATTTCTTGTTTTGAAGTGTATCTTGAAGAATTACAACGATTCCCGTCAACTATAGATTCCATGCAATGAAAAGTCTCAAAGATTTTCTGATAGCAAATCGGATCAAGTTCAAAAATTACTTGAGACACAGTTCTATAAAATTCTGTAAAATTTAACAATCCTTTTAATGGGGCAGACGAAGCAATGGCTACATTGACTAAACTTGGATACTTTTGTCTCATCCAAGCTGCCAAATTTCCAGGATAACTTCCTGGAATACAACCAAATACAAATGCCATCAATAAAACCAATAAATACAACCAATAAATAAATGCAACCTCCAAATACAACCAATTTTGCATTCGTCAAATTAAAGCCCGTAAATATTTCGCTACTTTTTAGCCATTGAATAAAAACTGCTGCATCTGCAAGAGCTTGTTGGCTAGTTAGTAGAAGCATGTCTTGATGTGAAGTATTTCTGTATTGAAGAAAATAAAGCATAGTATATTTTTAAAAAAAAAAACTCTTTCAATGAATCTATACAATGTGGGGAAGCTTTGTCCGTAAAAGCGGTGCTCTAAACAAGTCAAAAGTGCTCCATATTTTTTGGCATATGTTTGCCATTTCCCATAATCAACAAATCCTTCAGCACTCCCCTCACCTCCAAACATGAAAAATATGGGCCCTTGTGACTTGTAATATTTTGAATTTACCCAAAATCTCTGAAATTATGAAATTTTTAATTATCTCTACATACAGAGATTTAAAATTCTTGCTTATAGCTGTAATACCTGATTCCACAATTTATTTTCTGGGCAGTTAGATTCAGTAACATTTACTAAATATGATTCCGAATTACCACCACTAAAATGATCCACGCATTGAGAGAACCAGGATGCTGGGGTTAGCGTTGTGTCCGGTTGACTTTCTCCACTTTCTTCTGCATTTCTCCGACGTTCATAAAATTTATGGCTATCATTGCGGTGAAAGTACTTTCCTCGAATGTACACGTAATCGTTTAAACTGTTCACGAATTGCAATGAATCTTTTATGATCAACTCGAATGGAGTAATTGCAAACACAACAGAGATCAGAAAAAGAAGAATCTCAAGAAACATACAAAATACTAAACGATTACTTAAGTTAAAGTCAACAAGCTTACGTATAATTTCCATATTTGCCAACTCAAATGTTTCAGCTCGTTTGTTAAATTAATCTGTTATACAAATAATTGGCTAAAATTATAAAGGTTTGCTTGCAGATGTAACCGCAAAGATAAATCATTCATCAGCCTTAATTACTAATAATGTACAGAGTTTGTCTCATTTCAACATTATCAAACTACAGAATAATTTACTATAACCAAACTTTTCTTTATTTTTATAAAAAAATATCCCAGCATTTTGGAAAAAGTTGTAGATTTTGCAACTTGTTCTTTTCTCGTGCAACACTTTAGCATTGGATGTGAGTGTGTATATCTTGATGAGGAAAGTAAGTCAAATAATAGAAAAGGAAATGCCTTTGAGAACTCGTTCCCAAATTGTGTCACAATCACACAAACTCGACAACAAATCCCAGCGGACAAAGTTGATAGAGCTACTCAACCACAAGGGAAAGAAGGCCAAGCAAACAAGTGCTCGCTTTACTTGATACGAATCTCACCCAAAACTTTCCCTCACCTGAGACTACGCCAAAACACACAACACACAGATTCAGTCACATTCTACTTTCAAATTCTCACATCTTTTAAGTAATGGCACAAAACATGAGACTCGTCAGTTATCATGTCCTATATTACATTTATACAACTATTCTTACTTGCAAAAGAAATGGCTGTCACAAATCAACACATTTAATATTTTCATATCAAGAACTGAAAATCTGTTTTTTAACATTATTAAATGGATTAATTAAATATAGTATACATTAAAGAGAATTCATATTGCAAGAAACGTAAAATTTAAATGCAAATATGAAAAACAATTTATTAAATATTTATGGAAATCTGCATTTTTTCTTTCCACGCCATAAACTCAGTCTCCCATCACTGTTTTACTTGTCATGTATCGTTTTCGTCTTATCTACATTTTGTCCCTGGACGATAAACTATAATTCGGGCAACACCTGTTTCTCAAACTTTCTCTTCACCATCATCCATCCTCAAAATTTCAAGGGACTATAAATCTCTGGTGCTAAAATTATTCATACTTATATCATCTGCTCATCACTTTTATACATAATACTTTTATAATACTACTTTTAGAATATAATATAGGACATGAAATAGCAACAAATAAAAATTCAGAAATTTCCCATTGTTGTCAACATTTCTAAAGGCATACATAGCATTAAACCTGACAAAATATGTATTTGAAAATCAAAGGAAAATAAACTGAAGGCATCTTTTTACTTCAAACAAATATGAAATGCAAATATTATCTTGAGCCAGGAAAGTAAAATCCAGGTGAGCTTTGAGGTGAGATTATATATAGTAATATAAAGCCATGAGCTCAAGTGAAAAAGATTATCCTGAGAAATTGAAATGAAATCTCAGTTAGATATTCAGCCAAATAAATCACAAAATCCCTGAGGGCCTATTCTTTACTTAACTTTGATACTCACATGAAATTATCTGACTTCAAAAGATTTGTAAATAAGTAAACGTCAAGTTTCTCTCAACTTTGTTTCCGTTTGCCAAATAAATAAAACACAATTATTTACAACTTACATTGCTTTGTTTTCTTTATTGCGACACAATTAAACTCTCCTGTCATATTTGCCTAATCAGGGTTGACATTATGATTCGGATTTTCACAGCTCAATTATTCTGTGACTCAATTCTGAGAACACAACGAGATTAGCATTTATGTGAGCTTTTGTGTTTGTGACTAGATTACGGATCAAAAGGGATTAAAAGGAATGAAAATGTCAACTGAGAAATCAGACTGAAACGTTGACAGATACTTAACTTAATTATTATTCAGTTTATATTTTAAATCCGTTGGCTGAGCGTTTTGTTTGAGGTGTGAGGGAGAAAAGAGATAAAATTGAAGGGGAAAGATGGATGGATTGATGATGATGATGATGGCTCATATAATAAAATGGCGATAAAACTTTCCCCACCAAACTCATCACTCTTTTACACTTTTTCATCTCTTTGTTCTCATAAAATCTTTCCTTTGTTCCAAACTAAAATATCAACCATCATCAGCCAAACCTTATAGAGGAAAATATGTATTTATTTTACACGCATGTAACACAAACATAGCCAACTAAGTCAAGAGAAATAAATGCTTTCACTTACTCCAGGCTCCGCATTAAACTAAATTGAGCTTTGAGCTTAAGTGAAGAAAGGAATTACGGTGCACAAAGCTCAAGGAAGGAGCTGAAAGTAACACAAGTGTCAGTTTAGACTATAGAAATATCATAAGACAAGCAGCTTATCAAGCTCTATATGTATTCTTACCCATCTATTTAGTTACCTGTCCTCCATTGTTTGTGAGGGATCTGATATTATCCAGCTTCCCACTTTCCTAGAAAAACGGATCATATCCAACTCACTGCTTTTGCTTATCTCTTTCATTATCAGCCACAATTAAGGATACGGAAATAGCAACAGAGAAAGGCCTTCATCCTTCACTGAGGCGAAATTCAATAGAACAAATACATAAAAATATTTGAGTTGTGCGATGCTCTCAATCATTTTATACTTTAGAGGAATTGATGGTATCCTCAAATCCTTTGCAATTTGTAAATGACATGACAAAAAAAAACCTCACAAGAGTCAAAAACGCATCAGAGTTTTTTGGATGCTTTCTCTCAAAATTTACATATTTGCTAGAATGCAGCATTATTAAGTTATTCCGCCTGACATAATACATTTTATTCATTTTTTCACGTAGAAAGTACTCAAAATTGAAAAAAAAATATTTATTTAAAATGAGCTGAAAAAGAGTTCCTCAATTTGTTTGCAAATAAAACACGAGACCGCGTGGGGTTTACTTTAATTTTTAGTCGACCTATGAGGTTATAAGATAATCGTGTTTATTCTTAGTGAGGCAAAATACCTAGTAACAAAAACCCACTAAGTATGCATTTCGTACCGTAAAAAATAGTGACATTTT
>JAQIXN010001971.1:0-14185 GCA_034698145.1 Proisotoma minuta
ACCCCCCCCCCCACTCTGATAATCTGAATTTAAAAAAATTGATTCAATATCAGGCGAAAGAATTAGAGATATTAACAAGAGCCACCATTTTTGTTAAGATACAATGCATTACAAAATTGTGCACTGGTTCCCAGTGTCTATTTAAAATGTTTGCAGTTCAAAATCATTAACGTTGGACAAACCTATTGAATGGTTAAGTACTCTCTTCTCTCTTACTCTCTTCAAAATACGTATTCACCAGTGATTGGAATGAAACCTTTTCAAGTAAATGATAAATAAATATTTAATTTTAAATTTAAGTCTTGCGTTAAAAACACTTTTTTTACTTAAAAATACGAAATTTACGAAATTTTATTCCAATCCAAACCAATCTTCACTGCCTTATCATTCGTTTCTTTACAAAAGTTCCTCTTTCTTTACATTGTCAGCTATGGCCTCTGACTTTTAAAGTCCCAAATATCATTGTTTTCTCTTTGTACTTTGACCGTTAAAGGTTCTAATATGTCCAAGGTAGAGTAAACAGTGCTTTTGCTGGCTCCTGTGGTGCCTTTCAACTTTATGGTTTCCCATTGCCCACTATATACAGCGTATTTTCCTTTTTTCAGAAAAAAACATGACGATCGGCTCATCATCTAGGAACAAGTTTATGAAGTAATTTAAGACCAGCGGAAACTTTTATATACTTATTTTATATACACTGGATGAATCTTAAATTCAATAAATTCCACCATGGGAATAGGATTGAGAGTATACTGATACTTCATTAATTATTGGTGCCTGAGGTGAATCTGTATTATGATCATATTCATGTAAACACGACTCAACTTCAGTTACCGTAGAACCTGTGGGATTTTCTTCTAGAGGTGACTCAATTGTGTCTTGTTGTGGGCAGGGTTGTTATTCTGTTCGTAAAAAAAACTTGACACTGATGAAGGTCTTGGGTTTGTTTAGAAAAGCACACCAAAGTAACAGAGTAACGGAGAGTAACAAAATATCCGATTTTCTAATTAAAATAAAAATAAAAATAAAAATTACAAGTCACGCAGCTAAAATTTTTTTTAGCTGCCTTTCACTAAAAATGCTATGTTGAACGGCCCATTTTTTTCGGGTTATACGCTCGTCATAAGGAGCAAACGGGGCTGAATGAGAAGAGCGTTTGCTCTGATATTATAATAACTATTAAGGGGTGAAACCGTTTTATAATATGGCTCTGGCTGTCTGTCCGTCCATCCGTTCGCACGATTACACAGTGCGACAAATGGCCAAAATTATTGTAAACAATTTTGGTAATATTTTTGCATAATAAGGACCCCTAGAGTTGAAATAAGGTAATTTTAAATTTTCGACCGAACACAAACTCAAGTGGGGATGTATTTTTGTTGGTGGATGTTTGACTTTCCGAGATATGGGAAATGGTAATTGGTCATTTCTAAATTTGGGTCAAATCGCCCCAAAATTAGTTATGACTAATTGAAATTGAAAAAGGGCTTGTTTTGGCCAAAAAATGTAATTTTTGACGCGCCGCCCAAATAAAAAATATTTCCCCCCCCCCCTATATTTTAAAAAATTCAATCCCATATCTCAGAAAGTCAAAAATCCCCAAAAAAAATAAACCCCCACTTGGGGGTGTGGTCGGTCGAAAATTTAAAATTACCTTATTTCAACTCTAGGGGTCCTTATTATGCAAAAATATTACCAAAATTGTGCTAGAGGAATACTTTCAATAATTTTAGCCAATTGTCGCACTGTGGATTACGAATTATTTTTTTCAAATTCGGTTGCTTGCAACCTCTTGGAGGGGCATAGATTACGGAGTTCGGAGATGAGCGCCAAACGTCCCAGACTTTTTGGCGTTCTATTTTTTGCAAAGTGTTCAGGAGACATAGTATAATTGTTGAAAATAAACCCCACGGGGTTAAAAATGAAAAACATGAGAAAACCTTCTTTTGTTCTTATGGATTTTTTGGCTGGGGAAACGACGATCAAAGTCAAAAATTATACAAATGACCCTAAGGTCACGTGGCAGATTCCAGACTCCGGAAGCCAGTCTCAGGCAAAGTTTCCATTTATTAAGGGGCGAAACGTCTTTATAAGGTTGCTATGTCGTTTAAAATGGTGACCTATTTTCAGCATCTTAAGGACATTGTTGTGTCAAAGAGTTAATTACAGTTACCGAGACAAAACTAAAAAAAAACTACTTGGGCAAGTTGATTTTAGTTAATTTAAAAGCTAATTTTTGGGAGAAGATCAACTTGTCCGAGTAGTTTTTTGTGGGACCGGGAGTTTTTTAGGTCAAAGTTACATTATTATTATTTTTATATTATGCTGTCGAAAGGGTGTGGTCGATTTAAAAAAAATCCTTATACACGTAAATAATATTTTTCATATATCATTCAAATGATAAATCTATAAAAATAATCTGCGATACATCCCCGCTATGAAGTGGAATCACCCACGATCAAAAATCGTTTTTTTCGAGATATCTTTGATTTCTTACAAGATATTAATGAAGAAATTAGAAAAATTACATCAGCAATTGGTTGGGATATTGATAGTAACAAAATAAAAAAATATGCAAAAACTCTAGTAAAAAAAATTCTTGTCAATAGGGTCAATGTCAATTGACCGCTATAAATTATTAATCCATACTTTTCCAAAAATATAAATTTTAGGATTTTCTGGAGCTTAGCCAAATACGTGTCCCACAAAAAATTTTTCCCCACGATACTTTTCATAGTATGTAGTACTAAACATAAATTTTTCAGCTTCTTATTCGATGTAATAAAGAAGCAGCAAAAGATAAAACCAGGTTTTCATTAAAAAAACTCGGATTTTTAAGGTTTTCGGATTTTTTGTAGCCCAACCGCAAAGGTGTCCCACAAAAGTTATTACTTCAAGTAACTAGGCATAGTATGAAGTACTAAACATAAATTTATCAGCTTCTTATTCGATGTAATAAAGAAGCAGTGAAAGAAAAATGGAAATTTTTTAAATGACAAATCAACTTCTAGATTTTTTGTAGCAAAACCAGGATGGGCTATAAAAAATTTGTCATCACTACTTAGTAGGCCACATATCTGTCTACTAACCTGCAAATTATTAGTTCTTTACTTGAAACCCTTCCTGAGATAAAAAATCAAAAGTGCAAAAAAAATAGTAAATTAGGCGTAAATTTCATCGGGCTATACTAGTGGCAGTGGTCAATTTTTTACCTAAACCAAATACACTATTTGGATCAACAATTCAAGCCCTTTAATTTAAAATCATAAAAAACCATAGCCATATATGGACCCTTATGTACCGTTGTCCTTCATTGCAAATAAAACGTTGTAAACGTTGGGACTAGCTCGCCATTTGAATAAAAGTGACAATGGATAAAACATAACCGTTTTGCTCCTGACCATTTTGCCCCGGACCATTTTGCCCCGGAAAATTTTGCCCCGGACCATTTTGCCCCGGAAAATTTTGCCCCGGACCACTTTGCCCCGGACCATTTTGCCCCGGACCACTTTACCCCGGACCACTTTACCCCGGACCATTTTGCCCCGGACCACTTTTCCCCGGACCACTTTACCCCGGACCACTTTACCCCGGACAATTTTGCCCCGGACCACTTTTCCCCGGACCATTTTGCCTCGGACCACTTTGTTCCGGACCAATTTGCCCCGCTTTGATCCTATATGTGGCAAAGTGGTCCGTGACAGACAGACGGACAGACGGACAGACATGACCATAGCACTCTCCAGGTATGGCGAGCTAATAAATAGATTATTGTTTAAATAGATTATTTTAGACTAATAACTATTCATTTCTTAATCTCATGTCATTTAATGCCTTATTGAATCTCGTTATCTTGGCAAGCTGTCGGAAATTATCATTTGAAGTCATATCAGCAAAAAAAGATTTGTTGAACTAAAACCTTAGCTAATTTCTACTTATTTTTCCCCCCTTTTTATTTTTTTCATTAATTGTTTATAATCGTCAACTGTTTTTGCAAGTCTGTCTGTTACAAGATTATAAGAAAATAAGAAGTTAATAAGATCCTATTCTTCTATAATTTATTTCCAATTTAAATCCGCTCTAACTCATTCGAGCCCCGAAATATGCATCATCTTCTTGGGCCTTTGCGTATTTGATTGAATTAAAAGGTAATAATTAGCCCATCTTGCAAATATTTAATTTTGAAGGACTGTAACAAAATAAGAAAAAGCTGCGAGAAGAAAGCCAACATCGTTTTTTGAAGACCCAATATGGTTCATTAGGTGAACAAGAGAAGATGTTCACTCGTTTGTTAGAACGAAATTGATCTGCATTGGATCAAATGAAGTTGAATGGAAAAGGACGCTTTTCTTCTTTAGATTTGAGTATGGAATTTCCTTGAAGAGTTATATCATCTTGAGAAAGTATTTCTGGTTGTTCAAGTTTCACATCAAGATTGTCGTTGCTTGTCTTGGGTTATCGCAGAGAGGTTTTTTTAACTGAAACCAAATACTTCCAAAACGGATAAATATCCAAGACTTTACATCCACGAAAATTCGGATGAAGACTAGGGTTTTTTAAAAAAAAATTCTGCAAAAGTTTTTAAATAAATTTTTGAAATTGTTTCTTTTAAGTAGTTCCGCCGCCAGCTGCGGCAAACGATGGAAATGTAGGGGCTTCTTTTGCCAATTTTGGAGAGAGACGCCGCAAACAATGGACCCCTTCGAAGGTCGAAAAGGCGCATAGATTTAGGGAGGGCGATGAACACGTCTCAATCAATCAAAGTTTAAAAAGTTTAAGCTATCTAACTACTAATTTAAAAAATTATTTCTTTTAATTTTAGTCGCTCCGCCGCCAGCTGTGGTAAACGAGTTTGTAGCACGTGAATTAGAAAGAAAACGAAAGAGGGATATCTGGACACCATATAAAGAGGAGGTTCCAGTTAATCCTGTTGCAGGGATTAATCCAAAATGCGGCTGGGTAATTGGAGTCCCCGCTCCCCCCACACCGCTCTTTGGAAGAGCACCGGTTCGTTCCGTCCCACTTCAGCCTCACACCAGCCTTTTTAATTGGAACGGGCCGAGGATTTGTCATGCCTAGTTGGCTGGTAGCCATGTTGTTCCGCCTTTCGTTCCAGGTTAAATAATTATTTATCTGACCAAACTTATTAACTCATTAATGATCTAAAATTTCAACAAATTTAGATGATTGTCCCAACGCATCATGGCCCAACTCTTCATCCATAACTTCCATTATGAAGCTGCACTGAAATTTCACAAACAAACAATTAAGGCGATCTTGTCACATATGGAAGCCTTAACACAACAAGTTTTTATTCAGTCACATATAATCCGCCAAACAGTTGGCGCACCCCCTGCGCCCATGAGAGTTGAGAATGCAAACAACACTCACATGAAATTTTATTAATGCAAATTAACCACTTTTGAGATTAATTTGCAAAAAAAAATTTAAACTACTTTTTTTACTGCATAATCATAATATTCAGACAGGCATCCCAGTGTATAATAGTTTCGAAACTAATTGGCATTTTTTTCGATACAGCGTTAAAGAATGAGAAATAAAAGCTATTTTTACGGTAGGGATAAGGAGAGGGTGCATTACCCTATCTGCGAGTATATAGCTAGAGCTGTGAATGCTGTAATTAGTCCCGAATATTCAGAATTTAAAGCAGTTTCCAAAGTAGAGATGGGAATAAATGAAAATTGATTCCCCTTGTAATCATCTGGCCCCGTCTGCCATTTCAGCACAATGGAAATTTTTCAAATACTTCATTAATAGCTAATAACTAGTGTATCTGGCTGGGTATTTATGCAATGAAATATGCTTAAACGTGTATAAACGGTGGTCCAAAAGTTGTATGAATCATATAAATTGCAATTATTACGCATTAAATAGCAAAAGTGATTTTATTATGGCTTATTCTTATTCGAATTTTATTTTAGAAATGCCAAAAGTTCATTAATTTTAATGATTTTAACTTTAGATTTATTTTATTAGAAGAAGAGTATTTTTCCATTTCTTAACGTTCTGCGAGTTTTGATGTCAATTGGGCTTTGGATCACAAGAATTTGCTATTGCTATCACAAAAAGCTAGGCGGAGGAACCATTATCACTTCCCTCAGACGACAAATTGTCCCTTGACCTCATATTTGAAGCCATATGAGTTGTTTGCTCATTGATTTGTGGCAACCGACCCCGATTTGGTTGAGAGAAAAAAGTTTTGAGGAGGAGGAAAGAGTTTTTTCTAGGCTGTATTTCACTGCTCAAAGTTTTTCCTTTTAATTACAGCTATCCAAATCACAAAAAGGAAGATGAATCGAAAAATTCGAAAAATTTAAAAATTTACAAATTCGGATAGTTTAAAAATGATATTCTCTTACTCCCCCACAGGACTTTTTTCGCCCTTCGCCCTTCCCAAAATAGAGTGCCGACAGGAAATTACAGGGGAATGGAGTTCAGAAGATTTGGTAAGCTAGGTGAGATCGCCAAGATGTTACAAGGGTCATTGGGGGCCGGAGTTGAGGATTATGTGTGCACCAGAGCAAATGGAAGTAGAATTTTGCAAAGAAATGAAGAAAAGAGAGAATGATAGAACAAGGTTTATTAGTTTATGTTACATGCAACCCACCATCTCAACTGACTAGCTTTTACCACATAATCATTCTCCGGAGTGACGAGTCTTCCTGCCCTAGAGCCTCCTCACCCTGTCAAAAGCATACTCATTCACTTAACTAACCATTATACTACATAATAAAATAGCATTATCATCCCCTTGAATGATCCTTATGGAAGGCTCAGTGCATCACTACTTCCAGTTTTAAATTGAATTTATATAAATCCTCAGAAATCTTGATAGTTGGAAGGAGCGAGGAAAATTTGAAAAATGTGATTTTTGATAATTTCTTTTGTCCGATGTGAAAAGAACTAAAAAAAATTATAATCTTATTTATTTAAAAGTTTATAAAATAATTTGAGATTTAATTTAAGATTCATTAATTCTTTAATTTTTTTAACGTGGAATGTTTTTTAAGGAAGCAATCTGTAACCTCCGCAAGCGGCCGTTCTTCCTGCTATTGTTACGACTACGGGTTTGGGGTTTAGCACGCGAGGGAGAGTCCATAAATCCATGAAAGAGGTAAACATGCTTCAAGAAGATTTTATTTCATTTAATGTTTGTTGTTTATCACTTGATATTTACAAATGTGGCTTGATAGTTTTTCTTTGTGGGATTTGTGGGATTTTACACATACAATTAATCACTTGCAAAGTTACTGATGAGAAGAAAGCAAAAGTCATTACTTTTGTCTAAGTTTTTCTTAGGATAAAAGAAGACTGTTTTTGGGTTGAAGCCCACGGGATTAAATGAACCATTCGTACCAACGGGTAAATCCGCACTGGGCTTAAATACTACATGATACATCTATTTTGTAATCTTCACAGATAACGCTACTTATTTGCTGTAAATAATTTGTCTATTTTAAACATATGATTCTCCATAATTCACAAATGTACAAATAAATCAACGATGCAATGCTGCAATGCTCCTCCAATGATGCTAGTCAGTATTCAATTCAAATGAAGACATTATATAAAGGCCGCTACATTATATAAGGAGACAAATGTATTGGGGATAATTCAATTTGGCATGCATCTTTCCACCAAGAAAATTTCATTTTTAAGAGTGCAAGCATTTTGGCTCATTCATTTTTTCAATGTCCAATTACTTGGACTAGTCAAACTTTAGACGATGTTCTTCTAGCGGGCGATGAGTGCTATTCCAAACCGCAGGAAGCTTAAGGCACCGAGATGCTTATATCTATGCTGAAGAAGTAGCAGAATAGAGAAATATAACTTGAACTGGTGGAAATATCTTTAGTGGCTTTGAAATTGTTTTACAGATTGCACATCAACTCTATCAATGCATTTGGTTGGATAATAAATGCAATAAATGCAAATGCGGATTCCCCAAGCTATTTTTTAAAAATATTTCTTGAATTGAAAAGCTTGGTGAGAAAAGACGAGATAATTACTTAAATCGACGAAAATTGATCCCACCACCGAATACAGAAAATTGGGTAACCAATCCAACTAATCAAATCCAATGGAATTCATTAGAATTCTGCTGAGGCCGGATTCAAAGAATAAAAATTAGTGCTTATTTACAAAACTCTCTCATAGAAATAATCAAAATCCATTTCAAGGGGAAAGTTGGAAGGTGGAAATGGAAAGCCAAATACAGTTTTGTTCCTGTACCAAATATGTAAAAGCGATTTCAAGAGATTGGAAGATGAGGCCTATCCTGCACAACCAATTACATAAGTATAATATTATAATATTATAATATTATAATACATACAATATTAAATATTACAATATTAAATATTAAATATATTATATTACATATTATACAATATTAAATATAACAATATTAACTGAGTAGACTTGATTAAATGTAACTTAAAAGTAAAGGAGAAAATGCTGCTGAAATCCATTTTTGGACTTTTGGACTCATCCATGCAGCGAGTTTAGCCACTCTTCTATTGATTAATCGCTGTAATATAATTCCATAGATTTGGCCATTTGATAAAAATAAAAATATGCATATGAACCCGCTGCATCTGATTTAGGATTGGCTTCTCCTGGTGAAAGTTCTGTTAAGGAAAGAAATGAAACGTAAAAATTTAACTAACCTCTTTTTAAAGGGGTTAAGCTAGCTTTAAGGGTTAGCTCTGATGGGGCACGTTCAAAGTTTAAACCAGGGAGACACCCAGGGAAAATGAAGGTCGAGTTCAAGGAAGACAAAGCCGAACGAACCCAGTGTGCCACCAGAAGTGGAATGGTCATCACGAAAAAAGTGAGGGAGTATGGGATTAAAACCGGAGCAAAGGTCTTCTTTCAGAGTGAGTACAAGTCCGGACCAGACGCTAAACCAAAAAGTATCGATAGTGAAACATTTGGGGACATTAGTGAAAGTCTAGGGGCCGCTCCAACCCCCTTGACAAAGGAAGACGAAAGTGGTGGAATGCAAAATGCAATCTCCACACTAATAAGAGAAATACGGGCTCGGCTTCGGCGACAACGTCTTGAATTGTGACCCCACGGCGTCATGGAACCACAAACGAGCAAAGTTGCAACATTTGTAACCAGCCGTCGAGAAGGACTTTGTAACATTTAAATCGGAGTGGGTGTGATTGATGCGACTGGGTGGAGGGATGAAAAACTTCCAAAATTAGTAGACAGGCTATATCAAGCAGTAATATGTAATCTTTATTTGGTCCCGAAAAATAAACAACTCTTTTATTCAGACCCACATGGATTATATTGGGTTTCCGGGGCAACTGGAAAGCAAGTTGAAGACATGCCCGGATTCCTTATAAGTCATTTGTTTTGAAGTCATATAAACTAAGGAGCTTCTAAAACTAAAGCTAAGCAAGCAGATGGTATAAATGGCGATCTCAAAACTTATTTATAGATTTGAATTCAACAGGTGGCGTGAATAATTTGACAAAAGAGCCTCATAACTTCGAACAAAAAAATTTGCTCCATCGACCTTCGGCCCCTTCAGGGAGGGGAATAAGAATAGAAGACAACGTCTTTCTAACTCAACTTTATTTAACTCAGCTACACGAGTTCAAGAAGAAGAACTTTACAGAGGAGGTTGCTAGATGAAGAAAAAGGGATTGCCGAACCCGAAGAATGAACAAGATTAGTGTTGTGTATGCAGAGTCGACCTTATGACAATAACGATTGCATACCAACATTTAACTTTAACTCTTACAATAAAGGATTTATTGTGTACCAATTAAATATTACATATTAATTGCTTTTCACTCTCAAGATCTGCTCTTGAACATGCTGACAAATGCATGACTCTTTTCTGCAGATGGCAGTAACAACTAACTGACAGGACTGAGACCTACATACACTACATTCCCTTCCCCTTAAATGATTTATAATTTAACCGATCTGGTTCACGACGGTTCCTTTCAGGGCGTGATGATGCACTCGACGATGCTTGGCTTACAGGTGACCAGTTGATGGGAATTGGGACAACTTCTGGTGGTTCAGTTCGTTCTGGACTTCCAATTACTGGAGTGACTACTTGCTGTTGATCTAGTTGTTCTTCTTTAACAGGCGTAGTTTGAGGGGTGTGAAACTTTTCTTCTGGTGACTTCGGAAAAGGTAACACTTCAGCGGAAACTATTTGATCAACATGTCTCTTCAGTGTTCTGTTCTCTACTTGGACATCGTAAGATACAGGACCAACTGGACGAACGACATTACCCAGGGACCACTTTGGAGTATCACGGGAATGACTTTGGACCCAAACTTGGTCTCCACTCTTGAACTCTCTTTTTACTGACCCCGGTGCATTTTCTACCATGATTTCTTGTTGTTGACGGGCTTTTGCGTTTGGATCTGGTTTGATTAAATCCAAGATCGTCTTAGGCCTCTGCTTCAACAATAACTCGGCTGGGGAAACTCCTGTGGTTGCATGAGGAGTGACCCTATACGATAACAAAAAGGAACATAATGACAAATTATTATCTTTCTCCTTTTTCATAGCACTTTTGAACGTTTTGATAAATCTCTCAGCTTCTCCATTGCTTCTGGGATGATATGCACTACTTGTTGTGTGGCGAATACCATTGTTACGACAAAACTCTTCAAATTCTTGAGACACAAATTGGGGTCCATTATCCGAAACAAGGGTATCTGGAACTCCGAATCTTGCAAATGTCTCCCTGACACATCCGATGACTTTGTTGCTGGTGGAATCATGCCCCAATCGGAAGACTTCCGGCCATTTAGAATGTGCATCCACCACCACTAACCACATATTTCCGAGAAAAGGTCCAGCGAGATCAACATGAAGGCGCTGCCAAGGTTTTTCTGGATATGACCACGGATGTAACGGAGCAACGGCTGGATTATCTCTATAAACACAACAAGAGATACAATTTTTAACAAGTCTCTCAATACTACTATCGATTCCAGGCCACCAAACATATTGCCTAGCGAGTGACTTCATCCTTACAACTCCCGGATGAGTTTCGTGCAATTGTTGTAGAATTTGGCTTTGAAGAGATGTGGGAACAATGACACGAATGCCCCACATTATTGTTCCATCTTCCACTGACAATTCGGAACGATGAACAAAATACGGTTGAATGTCTTTTGGAACTTGAGACATTTTAACTGGCCATCCGACTTGAATGAACCTCATAACTTTTGATAAAACTGGGTCTTTTGACGTACGTAACTTGATTAACTTTGATGTTACAGGATTTACTTCACGTAAATTCTTCACTACAATTTCTGACTCTTCATCTACTGGCGTATTATTTGGTAATGGTAATCTTGACAAAGCATCTGCATTTCCGTGTTGTTTTGTATTTCGGTAAATGACTTCGTATTGATAACTTGCCAATTGAACGCTCCAACGATGAAGACGGCTTGCAGCTAACGGAGGGAGCGCACTTTTATCTCCAAAGATTGCTTTAAGTGGCTCATGATCTGTGATCAGTAGAAACTTTCTCCCAAACAAATATTGATTAAACCTTTTTACTCCAAATATTATAGATAGACCTTCTTTTTCTATTTGTGAGTAGTTCCTCTCACTTGTGGACAAAGTTTTTGAGGCAAAGGCGATGGGACGTTCACTTCCATCATTGTATTTATGGAATAATACGACTCCCAACCCGTATGAAGATGCGTCACACGAAATTCCAACTTGAAGTTGCTGTTGAAAATGGGCCAAGATAGGTGCTGAGGACACGAGTTGTTTAATCTTCTCAAAACTAGTCTTGCAATTCTTGGACCACACAAATTCAACACCTTCACGTGTTAGTCTATTTAAGGGCTCACACAAATTTGATAAATTAGGCACAAACTTCGCATAAAAATTTACCAAACCCAAAAATGACTTGACATCTGCTGAACTTTTCAGCTCACAAATTCCAAGAATAGCTTCCACATTTTTCGGATGAGTTCGAATTCCATCTTGACTGATGATTTGACCCAAAAACTTGACTGATTTTTTCAAAAATTCACACTTGTCTCTTGATAACCGAAAATTGAATTCTTTCATTCGCTGTAAAATACTTCTTAGATTCTTTAAATGGTCTTGTTCATTTTTACCAGATGTTATTGAATCATCTATGAATGAACCTGACATCTGGATTCCTTGTAACATCATATCCATCAATTCTTGGAAAATTGCTGGAGATGAAGCGATCCCCTGGGGTAAAACGTTATATTGATATAACCCCCGATGAGTGTTGATTACGAGGAACTTCCTACAGGACTCTTCGACCTCAACTTGATGATAAGCATCTGTTGCATCTAATTTTGAGAAACTTTCTCCACCTGCAACAGCCTCTAAAATGTCTTCAACACGAGCTAAAGGATACTGAGTGACACACAACTGAGCATTTACTGTTCTTTTAAAATCACCAGTGATCCTTACGCGACCATTCCCTTTTGGAACAACGACCAAAGGAGACGCCCATTCTGAATGTTTAATACGAGTGATAACCCCATTATCTTCCATTTTCTTGTAAAATTTTGGAACAGCGTCATCCTTCAACTCCAGTTTGGCTTTGAATTTTGATATTTTACCCACTGGACCATCAAAAACTTCAGAAAACTCTTGGAGGAGTGACTTAAGGGATGATGAAGACTGAACTTTGTTAACTTGATTTAATGGACCACATTGAGACTTGATTGAACTCCAATCCAGTTGGTAACTGTTGATAAAGTCTCTTCCTAAAATTGAAAAACTATTACAAACTTCAATTTTAATATTTTTCACTTGTCCATTGTGCTCTAACTCAGTAGTGAAATGTCCTTTAGATTGAAACACCTGATCAGTGAATGTCACAAAAGAACTTGACTTCGTCAATCTTGGACGACCAATTTTGTTCCAATCACTTTCACTGAAAAATGTTGCGTCTGAGCCACAGTCTAACTCAATATTTAAATTCACATTTTTGATTTTCACCTTAATTAGAATTGGTTGAGTGGACTTACGGACACTTTTAACAGTTCTTACTGTTTTGTCACTTTTACTTTTACCAAATACAGTTGATTTTGGTGAACGACAGTACTTTGCGAAATGTCCCTTTTTCTTACAATTGTGACAGGTGACATCCGCATGTGGGCAATCTTTTGACTGATGATTGTTTCCACATTTTGAACAACTTGTGGATACTGAACTCAACGGCTTCTTTCCCTTCCACTTCTTAAAAACTTTGTTGACTTCTTGACCTGAAGTAAATTGACTTTGACCTCTAAGCATTTTGGTACTAGATTCTGCTTGTTCTTGACTGACAGCAATTGATA
This sequence comes from Proisotoma minuta, assembly GCA_034698145.1. NCBI lineage: Eukaryota > Metazoa > Arthropoda > Collembola > Entomobryomorpha > Isotomidae > Proisotoma > Proisotoma minuta. Next base: position 13,345 of record JAQIXN010001971.1, read on the forward strand.
CCACTTTATCCAACGAAACATCGTCTTTCTCCAAGAAAATCCTCTTTTGGGCTTGCTCTGATGACAGTCCAAAGATGAATTGATCTCGAAGGGACGTGTTTAGGTCAATAAACTTGCACGTAACAGCTAATCTGCGTAACTCAGAAAGGTAAATATTATTACTTTCACCTTGATGCTGTTTCCGTGAATAAAACTTGAACCGCTCTGCCAATGCTTTGGGTGCTGGTTTAAAATGATCTTGCAGTACTTTCACCAACTCGGTAAAAGTCTTTGATTCTGCTTTATCCGGCGAAACTAGACTTTTCAACAATGTATACGTGGGCAGTCCAAGGGATGCGATGAGAATAGCTACTGCTTTCTGTGGCTCCTTGGCTTTGTCGATGTCGTTTGCTACAAAGTATCCGTTTACGACTTCGATCCACGCTTCAAAATCATCCTGGTCTGGGTGAAACGGTGATATCTTCCCAATGGCCATGATGACACTATACAGACAATAGAACTGGGTGCCAGTATCTTTTGGACTCAATTCAAAACAATTTGTCGGCTCGACGACTGACAAATACTTAGTGGGTGGAACTTACTTGCTCTTTGGCAGTGCTCCTCTTTCCCACAACTTTTAGGTTAACCGTGGACACGGACTTTTGCCTGGACCCTGACGAAAACTGGTAGGCGTTGCTGACCGACTTCTACGGGATTTGACAAGTCTACGAATTTCCACTTTAATTGGCACTTAAATACATGAGTTTAACACACTCGTCGCCATTTGTTGTGTATGCAGAGTCGACCTTATGACAATAACGATTGCATACCAACATTTAACTTTAACTCTTACAATAAAGGA
>JAQIXN010001972.1:0-14176 GCA_034698145.1 Proisotoma minuta
CCACATCATCTGCAAAAATCGAGTAAAAACAATCAGTTAAAACTTCAGAGATGTCATTTAAGAACAGAATGAAGAGATTTGGGCCCAAAACAAACCCTTGGCCAATTCCACGATTGACAGAAAATGGCTTAGATAAAAAAGAGCCTAACTTAATAAAGTATTTACGATCTTGTAGATAGTTACAAAGCAACAATAATAATTTAGCATTTAGCTTGTAGTAATCTCTTAACATTTTGATTAAACGAAGATGACACAGCGAATCAAAACCCTTCCTTAGATCTATGTAACAAACTACAACAATGTTATTGGGCTTATCTAATTCATTAAAAACATTTTGAGAAAAAACAGTTAAAGCTGTTGTACAAGACCTTCCAGCCCTGAAGCCATGCTGGTTATCATCTAAAATGTTCATTTTATCTATTTTAGGAATTAATTTATCTTTCAGTACATATTCAAAAAGCTTACTTAAAGAACATAAAGAGGATATTGGTCTAAAATTATTTGGATCTGTGTGACTACCTTTACCTTTGAATAATGGTAAAACTAAACATTCTTTAAATTTTTCAGGATAAGTACTGGTATGGAAAATGTTGTTGAAAAGGATACAAAGTGGTATAATCATAGACGGTAACAAAGGTTTCATGAATTTGATTGGTACTTGATCACTGTCGGAATGTTTAGGTTTAAGTTTAGGTATACATTTCATAATATCACTATTTTCAATTTTAATTTTTTCTGAGCTGAGAAAAGCCTGATTTTTTAAGTGTTTTACAAAATCAGACTTTTCTTTACAAGAGCTTTCATCTTTAAGAATAAAATTTTCACAAAGTAATTCAGAGATCATATTTCTATCAGAAATTAAAACATTGTCTTTCTTCAAAAATGGAATATCACTTGATTGTTTAATATCTCTACCTGTCAGATTATCAAAAACTTTCCAAATAGACTGTGATTCAACTTTTGAGAATTTTTCTTTAAAAAACTGACGTTTTTTCAAAGACATTCTATTTTTTACATAATTTTTGAATTTATTGTATTCTTTTTTCGGAAGTTGGAAGTTGGCTGCGACAAAATAAGCACTGATCTTGATATATTAATTCCTAATTATTTTCCACATTAATGATGATTGTTTGATAGAATTCGGGCTAAAATTTAATGATGGTCATTTGGTAGATTACAAAAATAATTAATCCTATCTCTATTGATAATTGTAACACGGAACTAAAAACTAATTTACAAAATGCATCTTTCATTACCTTTGAAACAATATTTTATGGAAAATTTTATACGCAGATATTTCATTTTATCTTTGGGACGAGTCAGGGCATTTAGTTGCACCTTTTTTGTGTTTTTTTAAATTCCCCGTTTGCATATTTTGCATATAAACAAACTTTCATTTAACTAACTTTATGTCTAAATATGCTGAAAAATTAGAATAATATTACTTAATAAAACTATTGTCATTTAAAAACCCAACAATTGTATTAATATTGCTAAGATATTAAAACAACGTTGGAATTTGAGGAAGAATGAAAAAAACATACAATTTTCCATTAAACTGTTTACAAGCCGTTAATATTGAATTGAGACTCAATATCAAAGAAGTTTGCTCACTTTTTCCCCGTCTCAAGCTGCCTCCCTTTCAGCTTTCTTCCTCGAACAAAATGCTCTCTTTTTCCCTTTCCTCTGGATAATTTCCAGACAGCGTTTTTGCTTTTTCTGGACACATTTGCCATCTCGTGCTCTTTTAGAACGTTAGCCCCTCAAAATGAATGTATTCCAGTGCTAACTTTATATTCTGACTGCCGCTTTATCCTTCAATTGAAGCTTTGTAAGGTTCAATTTGAATTCATATAAATGTATTTTGCAATAATAATTTAAGATTCAGGCAAATTTTGCTTCAAATTTGAGATTTTTATGGGCTAAAACGCCAAAAGACAGAAAGACATTGGACGAGATCTTATTGGAGTTTTGCCTTTTATCGTAAGTCAAAAGTCTCGGTCTGCCTCAATTTCATTTTCACCAACTCTCGTTGGAAGAGAAATAGAAAGAGTTTTGTATTTTTAGCAGTTAGATATTTCTCCAAACTCAGAAAGCGAAGAATTCTAGGAAAAACTCGCAAATTTAACTCTTTATATTTTACCAGCAAAATTTGTAAATACTTGTTTTATTTACGTCCTCAATTTTAAAATTATGAAGGGTTTAGAAAATTAGAAATTTAGTAAGGCATACAATTATAAAAATGCTTTTTTAAATCATTTGAAAGAGTTTAGGATCCAATCAAATCTATTTTCTTTTCCAGAAACATTTTTCAAATTAAACCTTGCCACTAGTAAAACACAATTTTTTCTACTCAACAAGACCTCTTAAAACGATTTCCCAATCGACGGGTATGACATTTTAGAGTCCGTCTTTTGAGGACATAAACCTAGCCGAACTCGGTCAAATTTCACCCAAATTGTATTTTAAAAGTTGTTCCAAATGAGCAAAATTTCAGCCAAAAAAAAATCAATCCCTCATATATCAAAATAGTATAAATAGCGCTCGTTTCCTCATATACTAATTTCCACTCATTACCTAAAACCATGGAAAGTTTCAAGCAAATCTATTGCTAACAAGAAAAGCCTTATTCTCCAAAATGTGAAAATTCAGGTGGCACTATGAACAAGTGAAAAAATTGCACTACTGACCTTCTAATTTTGTCGTGATATACCTCATTTCAGATTGGAAAATTTACGCTATTCCATGCAAGTGAAATGATCATAATTTCGTTATCGTTCTTCCTTCAAATTTTAAACAACGAACACAAAACAAAAATGCAACCAAAATATTTCTCTTCCAATTTCATGTAGCAATTTTTGAAATTCTCAAGAATATTTTGGATGCTACCCGAATTTCATTGATGGGTAGGAATTGCATATTTATTGCACATGTAAATGGAAAGGAGAAAAGGTTAAAGATCAATACGATAAAGCCCTCAGATTGTCCGCAGATCAGAGATCAAGTTTGAAACTTCAAATTAGAGCAGCGTAGCACAAAGACTTAATAATTTTGATTTAAAAAATAGTGCTGATTTGTCGTATACGCGAAATAAATACCTTTAGCAATTTTTACATGTATTTAACTCTAAATATTTATTTAATCATAAAATTTAAATAATTTTGACGATCGTTTTATATAATTACCCAATAGAAAAATGGTTTAAATACATACACCTTCAAATATAAACCAATTCTTCCTGTTTGTCAATTAAAATCTCAACAATATGTTCAAAATTTTATAAAGTGTAATACATCATTTGAAAGCAAAAGTTATTTCAATTTTTAATTTGAAATTTAGTGGGTGAGATACAATGTTGTGGCCTGAAAAACAAAAAATCTTGATGGATATGATGTGATGTTTGCCCCCACCGCTCCATGGACTGGTCCTTCGGCATTTGGCAAGCTTATCATTTTAGTTTTATGAAATTATTTACGTAGTTTTAATTTCAAGCTAAATCAGCTATTTTAAATTGAAATTGGCTTTGAAATAGAATATAAAAACAATTAAATAAGAACACAGATTATCATAAAATTTTGTGAAAACCTTAAACCCAACGCTTCAACTTTGTGCTCTGAACGAGTTGGATTTTCTAAATATTCAAGAAAAAAATACTTTAAAATAGTTATCTTTTGGAGGAATACCAGCCACACGACGCCAAACCAAAAAATAATTTCAAAAATATACGATTATCTTTTAAATAAACGAGAAACAATTTCACTCAAAAACTCCAACTAAATACTTCTTTGAGCTTTCTGCTCGGAAAAATTGGGACTTGGTGTAAAACTTTGGTTATTCAAACTTGTGTAATCTGTTTAGCTTTTTTAAATGAACTTTCCTTTGAAAGTATTTTTTAATATCACATCCGTAAAAAATTGAATGTTCACACTTTTGGAAAACTGTTTGGATTAAAAGGTATTTCAATTCTGTTCTCTAAAAAATTCAAAATAAAACTCCATGTTTAATCCGTCCTTTAAACGCCCTCTCTGATGTTTGCCCCCAATGGTAATTTATTTTCAAAACGTTTAAATGGCGAGCTAATTAAAACATTTAGTATTAGACAAATGGAGCTAGAAAAATTAAAGTTGCTAAACATAATTTTAGCATTTTAACTGTTGCTTGCCATTTTTTTTTTGCCTCTCTTCCTTCCATTTTTTTGCAAAGTAATCAACCCTTCTTAAAAATTTACAACATGGTTAAAACTTAAGAGGCAAATCCGCCGTGTTTCCAGGATATTTCCATGAAAATATTATGAGAGTTGCTTGAGTTTGAGCACAAATGTGTTGAAAAACGTTTAAATTGGAGAGAACTAACAAAAAACAGCAGTATTAGGCCAGGTTATTTAGACACAAGACGAGCAATTGTTGTGCTAACAATACAGAGTTGTAACTTGAACAAAAAGTAGAGATTAGGACAAAAAATCTCTTTTATCTATAATTAAAAATTGAAGACTTTTAATATTCAAAAATAGTGAAAATAAAATTTATTTTTGTGTTTAAGTGACCGCCTTTTGGAAAATTTATTTTATAAAACGAAAACTTGGAATACGTTTAATTTAACTATTTACGAAATTAATTCTAAAATTATTTACATTTTTGAACTTCAGTTTAATCATTTATTAAGTATTTTCAAGAAGTAAGAAACGTTTAATCAGCTCTAAATTAATGTTCCCTCTCAAATGTAGGGAATCCAATTTTTTTCTCAATTTATTGCATTGTTTTTCTGGGGTTTTATCAACCTTTTGAATTCAATTTCATACTCCGAGTAACTACAGCCTGATTTTATTGTTAGTTGGTGAGTATTTGCTCATCACTCATTTCTCTTCCATATTTTCCATTACCCTTTTCAATCGAGTAACCGTGTGTTCAAGTTAGAGGCAAGTTGAGACTGTTTGGAACTTTTCGGGTAATGTCTTTTTCCTCACGCTTTATGAAGCAAACGTTTTACCCGAGTTGTTGGTATAAATAGAGACTTTGTGAATGAGAAAATGTTTTCCCTTTATTTTTGCTTTAAAGCAAGTTATGAAATTATTTTTCTTTACAAATATATCAATATAAACAACATAAATTCATAGAACAAGAGACTTTTTTTATTTCAAATCCAGAGAATACTTAAAGTTAATCATTACTTTAGTTTTAAGGTTCAAAATTCGTCGCAATTTTAAATCCACCAAGGGATTAGGAAATATAGTTATCCCTAATATTTTCCAAAGGGATATGTACACCCACTTTCGCCTCTATGATTTTGTGGTTATTATCTATTTCGTTAATATCTATACAAAGAAGAGAAAAGTTGGCCATTAAAAATTCCCACCAATGGCGCATTCGCGAGAAGTGACTCAAATCCAAACTGCCGCCAGTTTTTCCATCTAATCGCAATTCCGTTAGTTTGCGGCTGAACACGTTTTGTGAGTTGTAGGAGTGGATATTATTGAATTAACGGGTTGAAGGTCACGGGCTCCACGCGCCGCGTCTTCACCTGTGACAACTGCTCAAATTATCCAAACTTGTAGGCCCCAAAGGGGCCGCGGCGGTAAATTTAAGCTTTCTCATCCAATTCCTTGCCTCCTCATCATTACTGCTGAAAGATGTCCGGCGACGGCGGTGCTAATTGCTGCCTCCGCCAACCGGGCCAGGCATTGCGCCGTTATTCGGGACCCCATGTTGCTCTATACCCACTTTCCGCTTCCCTAAGTGTACTTTCACTGAAAAAAAATATAAATGGGTGTAATCATATAGCGTGGCACATTTTCTTTGATTTTGATATTGATAGCGTCACTTACAGCCCGTCCCCGCCCCCGACACCACAGAAAAATTATTCATCAATGAGGAGAGAGATTTTTTGGAGAATTCAAATGTTATAAATGTCACAGGAAGTGGGAATCTGGGCACAGTTGGGCCAACTCTGTTTACTGCAACCACCGAGGCGACAAAACTTTTTAAAAGATATGTTTACAAATAAATTTTTTAAGGCTTATATTGCAGCAGAGGATTCCTCCTTAAGATTTGATGGTCCTTCATCTAATTGTAAGTTTAAGATCCCTATGCCACACGTTTAGAGAGTATATTTAGGAAGCAGACAGACGTTGCATTTCAGTGGGTTGCTTTGCAGTGGTTGTTTTGCCCCACTAGAATTTGGGCTAATCTGAAGAAATCTCACCAAATTCTTCCGCTGCTTCAACATCGTGTTAGCTCCAAAATTTTCCTACAACAAAATCACAAATTATAGCTATTTAATTACATTTAACTTTTTGTGGGGCTAAGGACTTTAAAGACATTTCTTAATATTCAAAATAATGGATATTTAATCAAAAAGTTGGCATAATTTTGACACACCGAAGCATGGTATAAAATCAAAATTAACTCCAGTTCAACTATTGTTGTTTTCACTGAAGACTCTCAACTTATTTTAGCGCAAAATTTAGATTTCGATCCAAAAGGTCAAAGTTTGTCGTTTCATCGCTCCAACTAAATAAGAACACTTTACTTAATAGTTTGTTGGTACTTGAACATGATTTGCAGCAGATTCAGAATGGAGCTTTTAAACAAGAATTTTAAGGTTTCTAACGACTCCACCGCCGCACCGCCGTGTCCTTTTTAATATGAGTGGACTTGGACAAAATTACTTGTGGGCGGAGGTGTTGACGTCAGTAAGCGGTTTATCAATTCATTTCTTCTTGTCTTTACCTTGCGCACTGTTGGCGTGTTGAAGAGGTTTCAGTCTTTCGGTAATAGATAAGGCGCGTGACACGAGCTCCTTGCCCGCAGGACCTGCTTGTCGGGAGCAGGACAGTGACCCAACGGGCGATCTCTATTTCCAGTTTCCCTCATTATAGTTAGAATTTCATTTGAACTAACGACGTTGTTGGGCGGCTCAAAATTGAGGTCAGCAGTTGGAGACAAAATTGACGGGGATTTGATTGGCGGGGATTTTGATGAGGAATCTCTGGTCATCAGGTAACAGCTTTAAAAAGTTTCCAAAATACTCCATAGCTTTTATAACGTGAAAACTTTCGACTAAAGATAATTTTGTTTGTCTTGTATTGCAAATCAGTTAAATACCTTTAAAAATTCAAAATTCCCACCTCTGGCACAACGGCGGGATTTAAACCAACGCTGCTTGCGACTCCCAAAAGCAAATCCATCCCGTCAAACTTCATGTCGTTTATGGGCGGGGCTCACCCGGAAAGAAATTTCCTTATTAATCCAAATAACTATAGTGAATCGCGGCACTGGACGAATTTAGAAGACGCCGATGGCGCACAGGCTCCTTGGCGCCAAAATATGTTCGTGTCTTGAATGTTTATCTGGAGGATGTGATTAACGGAAAAATCGAAATGGTTTGGCGCGGAGAAGTGGCGGAAGAAAATTTGGCGGCAAATTGGAAACTTTTTCATCTTGAATTGGATACTGATGATTTTATGTGAGTGCATCAATAATTATGGCAATTTTTCTCTTGAGCCAATGACCATGAGTCCCAAGTGACCATGAAGCTTACACAATCTTGTCTCCAAGGATTTTGTCATCTGAAAGGCCAAAAGGTCTAATTAGAAAATAAGTTTATTGTTTTTGTGATTTAATAAAGTTAATTAATGGCGTTTGACCACCAAGGGATAGATCTAGAGAGCCCATTCTTGGAGCATAACATTAAATGGGGTCTCATAAGGATTACCAAGGTCACTGGGTCAAGGGGCGGGGTGCTTAACTGCTTTTATCTTACAAGAGCAGGTTTCCATATTATGGAGAATGTCCCAGTTGATAAACGCGTTTTGTAGGTAAGATAATAAATATTCGGCGGCGGATTCAAATATCATCTTCCATGCGGCCTCTCTTTCAAGCAGGGTTAGACAGCTTGAGTGGTCCAAGTTAACCCACCACACCTGCGACAAAAACAAAGGAAAATTATGTTATGCTTTAATTTTGCCTTGTATTTGTCAACTGTCAAAAAATGTAATAGTCACCCAAATATCAATTAGTCTCGTTATTTACTTGTCATTATTTGTATGTCAACTGTCAAAAGTTTCAGGAACATCCGCTGACCTTGAAATAGATTCGGCGGAACAAGTTGATAGAAGTTCGCACTGAAGCGGAGACCAATCAAAGTCGGGGTCGAAGTGAAAGTGGGCTTGCCGGTAAAACCATTTGTGCAGGTCCCCGTGCCTTTCGCATTTAGCGACATCAGCGATCAGGAGCATGCCAACTTTGAGAGTTATGGTCATTTGAGCCACAAGGGCTTGAAGTAGAGGGCACAACTTAGGATTTGATATCAACTGTGGCCTCTTAATGATTCCTAAGGTCACGGGGTCAAGGGGCGGGGGTGCTGGACTCCTTTAATCTTACTAAAGAGGAATTATTTATTCTTGAAAATTGTCCAGAGGCTGAAAACCATTTAATGTTGGGCTTTAGGATGAAATTCCGCCGAATCCACGCCCCACAAGTTCACCGCCGCCTCCGGCAAAAGAAGCGACAGATTCAAAGTCCATGATTAGGTTAAAGTGGGAGTTATTAAAATAGATTTTGGTGTTTGTAACCTAATCCACTGAGGCCAGCGCCATGACGCTCAATTGTGTGCCTGGAATTTAAATAGAAGCTTCGAAATAAGTTTAAACAGTCTTTAAAAATCTCAGAAGCTTTACACTTACCGTAGAAACTTTAGGGCGAGCAAGTGAAAATATCTAAAATTTGAACCAATATAAATTAATTTACGTGACGAACAAGTCATTTTTTCAAATACATAAGTATAATAATTTCGAATGATTTTAGTTAGTCTTCTGTAACATCTTGTCTCAAATATTTGCTCAGGCGGTTGACTGGTTGTCCACATTCCAAAATCCACAAAATCTCTCTTAAACACAAGCAAATTACCTTTTTTAGAAATATAAAAACCCCAGCCGCATACGTATACGTCCACAAGACAATTTGAGCCAACATTTGATTGGTTTAGTTAACAACGAGTTGGACATGCCGATTAGATATCCCATGGCGAAAGACAAATTGATGAACCACCCTTAGACGGGCAATATCATGTGACGCCCATTCTTCAATTCATAGGGGTCCACGGCGTAGCGACTTGATGATCATTTTTGTCATATTTTTTTGTCACGCGGCGTCACAAGTGGGCTATGTTGTCCAAAATCACTTCGTCCAGCGTCAATTTGAAATGTTCTTGAAGCCCATTTGTCGTCGTCACGAAAGTCATGCGAGAATTATAAGGTCCTCTATTGACCTTAAAAGAAAATTGAATAAATTTAAAATATTTTGGGGTAAAATTACACAATTTAAGGTTGTTAAACCCAGAAAGTTGTCAAAACTTTAATAGTTCGAATACAAAACGATTGACAATAGTTAAAAAAAAAAATAGAAATATAAATGGAGATCGCTAAACGCTAAATGGAGATTGCCCAACTTTTACAAATTGCTTTTAAGTGTACTTCAATTTTTTTAATTAAAATTTAGCTCTTTGTTCTCTGCGCCACGTCGAAACTCAATTTAGCTTATTTAACTCTTAAAAAATCCCTAAATCGATCAAATTGTTGAATAAATTGTTTTATATTATTAAAATTACAAAATTCTGCGCCATCACTACAAATATTGCGCCTTCTGCGCCACATCTAAACCCGTTTTAATTCTCGAAAATATCCAAAAATTCAATTTAACTGGAAAAATGTTCAAGAAATTATTTAAAGCCCCCAAAAATTAAAATGATCTTACCAATTTTATATGCGAGCTTGTTACCGTTAATCTTTGACATCTTGATAAGCTTTTAATAAGCTTTGACAGCTTTTGACTTTTAACTTTAATGTTCAAAAAGTTACAGCCGTTTAAACTTACAAGCAAAATTTTACAGGGGCGAATTAACTCAAAAAATAACGCGAAGGAAAAATATTCAACGATATTTTTCTCCACTAGAAAATATATTTTTCTAGGAAAAATTTACGTTAGGGTGACATTTGGTTGAAGTAAGCTAAGGAAAAGATATAAAGTAATTAATTTGGTCTGTAAATTAAGACTTATCTGAACTTTTAGAAAATTGAACGAGTTTGAGCAAAATTTGCAAAGAGGAAAAGTGGTTAATTTAAAGGAAAATCAAGGAAGCTATTTAGAGTCGAAAGAACTAAGGTAATTATTTTTGGATATTAATTAAAGTTGATTGTGTTTTTTTAATTTGGCGTCAATTGGAGAATTTTGAGGAAAATTGGCGAATTTAAAGAAAAATTTTGAATATGAGTTTAGAAATTTGGAAGTCATTAATTAAATAAAGTTAACTGAGTTGTAAATTGGATTAATTTTGATTTTATTTTAGATATATTACCAAGTTTTGAGGAAATTGCTGAGAACAATATTTCAATAACCATTCAAGCAACAAAACTTTAATTTTGAGCTACTAAATGTGAATAGTCTTATTAACTCCATTATTTTGAGGTGAGGCGAGGCCCAAATAAGTATCTGATTATCTCTCGATCTTTTCCAACCCTTATTTTATTCAAAAAATGTTTTGTAATTTTCCTTGTTCTATAATTTTAGGGAAATTTGGAGCTGATGAAGGGCGTATTAACCTGCGGCATGAGAATTGAGTTGAGAGAGAGCGAGGGCAAAGTTCAAATACCCGAAGTATTTGAATTAATTTAAAGTAATTAATTTGGTCTGTAAATTAAGACTTATCTGAACTTTTAGAAAAATTGAACGAGTTTGAGCAAAATTTGCAAATTTGAGGAAAAGTGGTTAATTTAGAGTCGAAAGAAATAATTATTTTTGGATAATAATTAAAGTTGATGCGTTATTTTAGAAAAAAATAGCGTCATTTAGTGTCAGGGAAAATGGAAAGTTTTAAGGAAAACTGGCGAATTTTGAAGAAAATTGGCGAATTTTAAGAAAAATTTTGAATGAGTTTAGAAAATTGGAAGCAAATAATTAAACAGCGTTACCTGAGTTTTAAAATTAATAATAATTGATAATAATTTTGATTTTTTAGGGGTATTTCCAAGTTTTGTGAAAATTTCTGAGGACAGTATCAACAACTATTTATTCAAGCCGCAAAATTTCAATTGTGAGCTATTTAGTGAATAGAAATAGGCTCAATCACTCCCTTATATTGAGGTAAGGCTCAAATAAGCATCTGATTGTCTGTCGATCCTTTCCAACGCTTATTTTACTCAAAAAATGTTTTGTAATTTTCATTGTTATTTAATTTTAGGGAAATTTGGAGCTGATGAAGGGCGTGTTGACCTGCGACATGAGAATGGAGTTGAGAGAGAGCGAGGGCAAAGTTCAAATACCCTTGGGGGTGGGTGGGGGACGAGATCTTCACCAAAGTGCATTTGGGCGTTGACGACGGGCTGGAAAACAAGAGGATGAATAGAAAAAGTGATCACCGAATTTTGTAAATAAAACTTTTACAAGACACATCATTCATATTTTGTAGACTTCACAATGTTAAGTGAGTGAAAGAAACCCATTAAATTGCAAAAATTCTCAAAAATTTTAAAATTCTTTCTAAAACCCTTCAAGTTTTCCAAATTCTCCCCATAATTGTCCAAATCGTTCTAAAATTTTCGAAACTCTAAAGCATTTCAGGCCAGAATAATTCCAAAAATTATTAAAATTAACAGAAAATTAACATATTTCTATCAATTTGCACTAATACTAATTATATTTCTAATTAACAGAATCCATTAGTGAACTCAAGAAGGACAAAGTGGATGGAATTCGATGAAGCCAAAGCAGCGAGAAAAGCATTTGAAAAAAATCAATCCGCACTCGCAGTAAAATTGAAATCAAAAGTGAGGTCAGAGGCCGACTTTAGAACTTGGGCACAGCCCTTGTCGTTGTGGAATTTAATTCTTGGGAACTGTCAACATTTAAAATAGGGAATCGATAGATGTATCGGCGGAATTAGATTTTTCAAAGAAAAACGTAAATATGGTACCTTTGTCTACTTTTCACCAAAGAAAATATATATATTTCCTTTATGAGAAGGAAAGATTAGATTAATCTAGATTGTGATACAATTAAAAACGAGGGATTTAATTGTTATTAAACGTCACATTTTTTGGCTTCGATCTCTGAAAATTTGGGGATTTTCTTCCCAAAATTTGGCCTTTTAAAATAAATTGAATTGAATTTTATCGTTGTTAATCAAAATTCAGTAAATTTTAAATTTTCAAATGAATTCAGAAGTTAGAAATTTGTTGTATCCGAAAAATAGAACGCAAAATTTATCAAATTTTGACAACAGTTTGAAAAGCTGATTCCAAAATTGAAACGTTTAACTTAAAAATGAAGGAAAAGTTCTCTGTTAATTTAAAAATTTAACTGTTATTACATTAAATTAATGGAAGAGCAAAGTTTTGCGGCTTTTAATTGTAATTTTTTGTCGGATAAAACAATTTAAAATGCTCTCTGCTATTTGACAATTTGAGCCGAAACCTAAAATGTGACCTCAAATTGTCAAAAAACACGGCATCTCATAGGATGGGCTAATATCTTAAAGGTCAGAGGTCACAAATTTTCATTAAATTATGTAACGCTCTGTTTGAGTCCTATTCAACTTTCTATTCATTTGAAGACCGGAAACCCGAAATCTTTAAATTGTTGGCAACCAAGCCGTTTATTAAATTAAATGTACTTCCAAAACATCATTCTTCTCCAACACAATAATTTATAAGAAATCATAAGTTATAAGAGATTGTTTGCCATGTTCTTTGTGAAATAAAATTCTTGTGATTTTAAATTATCTTAATTCAAGTTATTCTTTTTGAAAAGTTTCACGGGAAAAATATAGAAGCTTTTGTTTGAAAATGTAGTTTTTTAATCCTTCTGCAAAAATTGAATTTTTATTTGGTCAGGGTAAAATAAACCGTTAAGACGGACAAAATGAAGGAGTGAATCAATGTCCATTCTTTTACTCTTCATTTGCAGAATTTTGTGTAAACTTGAAATTGTTGTCTTCTGAAATTACAGAGGAAATGCTTTGAACAATGGGAAAACTGAATAGAAAATGATACTTGAAGTTTAAAAAATTACTCCGACTCGGGCCAAACAAATTAAGTATATTGGTAACAGCAGTAACATTTGATCCACTTTTAAATTGAATTAAGATCGTGGGTGTATTGAGTTTTTTCAAAAATAAATATATTAAAAAGATTACATATTTTTGAGGTATTAAGGCTGAAATGTGACTACAATTGTATTAACTTTCTTCAGTATAATTAGACAAAAAATGCAACTTTTTTAACACTTGCCACTGAAAATATGAAATAAGTGTAGCTTTTCTGGAAAATGTCTGCAAATTTTATTTATGCTGTTGGAAAAATAAATTCTTAGGTGAAAAGGAACTTGGAAATCAGACATGCACATTTTGGATTTTATAAGCCAATTTTATTCAGTAGCAGCAATTAAAATCCCAAAACCTTTGATAAGCAACCTTCAAAATTCAAGTGATTAATTTAGAAAATCGGCTGATCCTTTTTTCCCCCTGCAATGAATGTCCCAAGCATTGTCAAAGCACTTGTCGAATTTTATGGCGTTTGGGCAATGATTTTCCCCAGCTGCTGGCTTGTCCATGTCGTCAGGAACTGAAAATAGACAAAATATCACGTCAATCTGCAGATGAAATGACTTATAAAGATTTTATTGTTTGAATTTAACTAACAGCGTAATGCTAATTTTTTTTGTATACTTATTTGAAATAGTACTAAAATGAGCTGCATTCGCTACTAAATAAGCGACTACCCTTTTTTTGCCCCTTAGATCTCAGATCACTGAAAAGTTCACTGAAAATTTCGATTTCTGTTCAAAAAGCTCGGATTTTTTTTAAATTGCAGAGTTAAAAATTAAAATTCTTGCACTATTGTTAACCAACTGTTGGTAAACTTTAATGTGTGAGTGTAGTTTAAAAAGATTTTTGAGCAAAGTTTAAATCAGCGTATTATTGCAGAATTTCTAAAATTGTGAGAGAATTTTCTTCCAATTTTCCTTAAAACCTTAAGTAACCTTAGTTTAAATGTTAAAATAAAAAAATGTCAGTGAAAAATTTGCAAATTATAATGAAAAATTGTAAACAACTCACGCTCATTTCCACATTTTACCAAGGCTTTAATCACGGCTTCCCTTGCCTTCTGGTTTTTTTCCGAGAGATC
>JAQIXN010001973.1:0-14165 GCA_034698145.1 Proisotoma minuta
GTTCCAGAACGGGAAAAGAAAATTGCCCAGCTTCTCAAAGTCAATTTGGTGGAAGTTTTGTGTGGAACTAATGAAGAGAGATCATTAGAGGCAGACTGTGTCAAGTTGTGCTACCTGAACATTGGCAAGATGTTGGATGGCTATGTTTGGGAATCTACAGTGAAAAGATTTTACGATGTTTTAGGAAAACGTTATGTATAAATTGTAAAATTGTCAATGTTTTTATAAGTAAATACTGCTTTTTGCAGACAAAAGTCAAAATAGTTGGTCACTTTAGTTTTTATGGCGAGCTAGTCCCAACGTTTACAACGTTTTATTAAATCATTGTTCTGTAACTATTTTATGTATTATCTATTTCAAATCAATAAACTGGTTAACATCAAAATTTGAAGAATATTTTAAAGATAAAATCAGCAATATTTGATACTATCAAAAGTGAAATAAATTGCGTGCGACACGAGGAAATTAATTGAGTAATTACATATTGCAATTCAATTTTCCAAAAAAAAAGACTGGGACAAAGTGTCAATTATAATTTTTTGCATGGTTTGCCTGGCTAAATTTCAACAGGAAAATTGGCCAAAAGGAGCGAATCTTCATAATTTAGCAAAACTTTGCAACGAAATTACTTTTCCTGCGCAAAATTATGATCTGCTTTAAAAAAAATGATTTCATGATACATGAAAAAGGTGGTCAAGTGGCACTGGCAGATTTTTTTATTATTTTTTTTCTATAATTTTGTAATAATCAAGGACAAACAAAGCTTTTAAAATGGGTTCCATTTGCCAACAATCGTTTAGTTATCCTCCAGCTTTCTACATTACAAATACTTATCAACATAAAAGTTTAAGCTGGAGGTTTGTTCAAATATTTTCAATTCAGAGAACTGGCAATTAATATGGAATAGCTTTTTTTGTTTTGGATTTTCGCAAATTCCTAAAAAATGCCAGAAATATCAAAAATTAGCACAATCCCAGAAAAAGGAGAAAGTCCAACTCCCCAAAGTGAATTGAGTTACATCAATTTGGAATTCCTTGAAAGGGCTGTGAAGGCCAAGGTTCGGTCTTTCAAGACATACGAAGGGTCTAATCCTGGGGACAATTTTACAAGCGTCCTCTACTCCGTTGATGTATTTTTGGATGGTCAGTCTCAGCCTCTGCCCCTCTTACTCAAAGTTTATCCATCCCATCCCGTCAGACAAAAGTTTTTGGACGCCACCAATTTATTTTGGAAAGAGTTGTTGGTATACAACACACTGATTCCGGAATATGAAAAAATGCAGATTGAAAAAAAGTCCGAATTTATTTTGAGACCAGCAGTCCCAAAATTTTATGATGGCAAAGCAATTTTTCATGGTGAGAAATACCTAAATTAGAGCATGAAATAAATTGAATGCATTTCATTAATTTGCTTTTTTAGACATGAATTACCCTGAATTATCATCAAACGATAGCGACAATTTAGCAAACTACATTTTGATGCTTGACGCTAGAAAAAGCTCTGGATTCAAAATGGCAAATAAACTTCAAGGCTTGGACTTTGAGCATTGTTCCCTTGTGATGTCAGAACTGGCCAAATTACACGCCCTCAGTCTCGCTTACAAGAAACATCATCGGCTGTCTTCTCTCTCTTCTAAATTTCCTTTCCTTAAAGAAACATTTTTTGTTGAGGACAATCCAGTGATTGAGCCCGTGTTCAAAGGAGGCTTTGAAACAGTGCTCAATGTCTTGGAAAATGATCCAGAGATCAAACAAAATTCTGCAGCATTATCCTCAATTAGAAAACTTGATTCGATGGCTTTAAAGGTAATGGAAACTTTCGTGGCAAGCGAGGGAGTTGATGAAAAGTGGGCAAGGGACCTAAGAAGAATTAGAAATGACGATGGCAGTGACCCAATAAGTGGTCAATGGATTGTTGGATCACACGGAGACACGTGGATAAATAATATTTTATACCGCTACGAGCCCAAGACCAACAAGCCATTGGAAACAATGCTCGTCGATCTCCAAATATTTAGAGAGTGTTGTTTAACAATAGATCTTGTCTATTTCTTTTACACGAGCACTGAGAGCAAAATTCGAAGGGAACGTTTGGACGAACTTCTCAAAATTTATCATGACTCTTTTTTGTGCTGCTGTAATACTTTGGGAATAATGCCTTTCAAAGATTTTAGCCTAAAAGCTCTTAAAGCTAAATTTCATCGGAGTAAAATTTTAGGTTTTGTAATTTCAGTTCTTATTTTACCGATTATTTTAACCAGTCCGGAAAATGCTACAAATATGGAGGAACTGGAAGTTACGGGAGAAAACGAAGGAGATTTGTCAGGAATGTTGGAATCTATGAAAATCAAGGAAGGGTCAAAAGATCATGTCCTCATGAAAAACAGATTCAGAGAAATGGTCCAAGAATTATTCGAAGATGGAGTTCTCTAGCAATTTATTGAATTTTTTTCATGTCACTTAGATTTACAAACTGTTGGGAATCATTGCCGAGAACTGCGTAATTTCTGCTATTTTGTTTTTAAATGTTACTGAATTAACATTTTTGTATGAATGAATCATAAAATCATTGAAAAGTTATGTAAAGGTCTGCGTGCAAAAGTTTGAATAAAACAATGAAATCAAATGGATGATATTAATTACCGGTTAATAGCAACATTTGGGATGGAAAAATGTCAAAAAATAAAATGTCGTCATTCACTAAGCGTCTGCATGCAACTTTAATGAGCTCGTCCACTTGACATATTCTGTCTACGTAATTGCATTCTCATCCCAGTTGCAATTAACTCAGCTTGTTCCTTGCATAGGACAACAACAAACTGGACAATTTCTAACATTTTTTAGCATTTTAGCATCCTCATTTCTGTTTTTTATGTAACGAGCCGACTTCTTGTAAAAATAATTACTGCTTATACGTCTTTCCTATTCCCCACGCATGGGAAATGTTTAATTTCATGCTTCACATGAATGACCAACTTCTCAGTTCTCATCAACAAAGCATAAAACACTCTTTGATCATAAAATTTCTGGAAAATGAGAAGATTTTCGACATTGGTGCTATTTTTTGTGACCGTGGTCCCTTTAGCCTTTGTCGCAGGGATTTCATTTGAAGAGGATGTCACTTTGAGTGGAGAGCAAAAGAATGCATTGGATAGGGTAAAATTAATCAACACAAAATAAAACGTTTTATAAATGCAACGATATATTTGTTTGATTATTGCAGTTTAAGAAAATCATGATGCCCTTTGAGCCTAAAAATAAAAAGAGTGGCTTTGATGACCTTTATCTTCTCAAATGGTTGAGATGTAACTAATCTACTAAAACTCAAATACCAATTTTATTCAAAAGATTTATAAAATTTACTTTTAAACATAGATCACAATTTTGATATAAACCAAGCACAGCAGAAACTTTTAAATGTAATGGTTTTATTTAAACGCTCTGATAAACTTCTTATTTATATTTGCCGTTTATTGTAGCATCTTTCATGGAGGAAACGAAACAAGATGGACGACATCAGTCGAGAAGATTGGTCTGACATGGAAAGAGATTTCAAGTACTCTATAGACGGCAGAGATAAATATGGCAGGAGTTATTTATATTTTGATGTTGGAAGTCTGGATTTACGAAGAGCAATTCTTCAGGTTTAAAACTATATTTAAATTAATGGAACAGGCAATTAAACTTAAATGATTAAATGTAGGGCAAAGGAGAGCGAGTTATGCGGTATGTGGACAAAGCACTTCAAGAAGCATGTTCTTTAGTTCGTGATCTTGGACATCAGTACAAAAATATCACGAGGGGTCATTTAATAATTAATCTGGACGGATACAATATTCTGGAACACGGCTGCATTCGATGTAAGCGTCAAATTAACATTTACACGGGAAATTAAAACAACTGTCAAATATTACTCTAAAGGTATCCCGTATTTACTTCGAATAGTCTCAGGATATGAATCAAGGTGAAAAAAAAATCCAAAACTTGCATTGAATTGTTTCAGAGTTAATAAATAAACCATGTTTTTTCTTCCCAGTTATCCCGAATGTGCTGACAAGATTATTACAGTCAATAGTGAGTACTTTTAGCAACATAAATTGGCTCTATTGTAATTATGATTTTTGACACTCAGCCCCCGCATCAGTTGAGCCCTTACTCAATGCCATTCGTCCCCTCCTTAGTCCGGGGATGAGGAAGAGTCTCAGAATTTATGGAACCAATCGAGAAAAATGGTCTGAAGCTCTAAGAAATGATTTTGAGGTTGGCTCAACAAATATTTCTGCCATTTGATTTTGCTGAATGGTTTCCTTGTAGGTGGACCAACTTCCCCCCGCCCTCGGGGGAACTGCCCATTGGATCGGAATAGAGGAAGAATAAAAACATACATTTTAACACCAACTAAAATTAATTTTTACATGTGGTACATTGAATTAATTACATTTGATAGGTTAAACCCACAAAAACTTGTGTTTCTCAATTTGTAATAAAAAAAAAAGAGATTTCACGGTCTCTTGACCTGAAACCTGCTTTTTATCTCATACGCAAACATGACGGACGGCATCCACACCAAAAGTTGCTCTGGAGTTATTTTAACCCTGATTTTTATGGGATTTTAGAACCCATCTCTCTCCTCATTTATTTCTGAGTCTTGGCCGTTTTTTTTAAATATTTTTTGGCTCATCTAAAGTTCACACCTTATAGATTATTAGTACAAATTTTAGATGTTCTACCCCCTCTAATTTTGGCAGGGGGAGTGGTTAACATTTTGGGGTAAATTGAGATTGCAACTTTTTGTCTATTAGTCCTGTTATAGTTGCTTTTAATTCCGTAATTTGTGAACGTGCAGTTGATCTTCAGTGATCTAAAGTCGTACGCATCGGTGATTCTTCTAAAGACGTATGTGATTCTATACACGTGAAATAAATTGACGTGACTCTAGTCAAGAAGATTCAAAAGTGGAATATGCTCATTTATCATTATGCTGATGAAAACAAAATATAAAGTATTTATGCTTGAGAGATTTCAGACAATCATCATTCCCAGTTGAGATTCAAAGTAAAAATGTGGTCTCAAAATCTGATGGCAACGTCTGTTGCCTTAATTTTGATAATCTCTTTGGTTGATTGTATAACGTTTGAAGAGGACGTGACACTGACGCTCCAGCAAAAGGATGCACTTGACAAAGTAAGAGTTGCTGAATATCATGTAAAATTTAAGTATATTACAAAAATGCTGTTTTTCTATTTAGTTTCGGCAGCGTGTGTCTCAGTGGCTTCCTGAAGAGAAAATGAAAACAGATTTCTATCTTCTGCGTTGGCTAAGGGCTCGGAAATTTAATATAGAAGCGGCTGAAGAATTTTTGGTCGAAAATCTGAAATGGAGAAAGGAGCACAGAATTGACGAAGCAGAAAATGAAGATTGGTGGGACATGGAGGAACTTGTTCCATTCTCTTTCGAACCCCACGATAATTTAGGAAGGCCCATTTTGTACATTGAAATTGTTGACCTGGACCTAAGAGGGGTCATCGCTCTGGGGAAGAAGGAAAGACTTCAGAGATATTTGGAGCAAGGAATCGACAAGTCTTGTCGCTTTGTGTACGACCAAGGAGTAAAGTACCAAAACGTCACGCGTGGTCATTTAATAATTAACATAGAAGGCTTTTCTATCACACAACATGCATGTTTAAGGTAAACAGTAGTAAACACATTTTGTTATTAGGTATAAATTATATGCATAACGTGTTTTTCCTAGGTGCATCTCGTTTATCCTGGATATTGTTACACAGTATGAGGTTCGCAGCAATATAAATCTTGTTAAATAATAAGATAATAAAATTTAACATGAAAACAATAATAATTACAGAGACATTTCCCAATGTGTGTGGACAAAATTCTTTTGATGAACAGTAAGCCAACCATTTAAAAATCAACTGATTGAATAATAATATAATTTCTGCAGCCCCTTCTGCTCTCGAGCCTTTGCTTGCGGTGATTAAACGCACAATGTCCCCAGAACTAAGGAGAAGTCTCAAGGTCTTTGGCACAAACAAAAAGGCGTACAGAGAAAAGTTGAAGGACGAGTTTAATTTTGATACCTTTTTGCCACAAATCGGTGGTACTAAAATTGATTCGAGGATGGGGAATTATTATGCAGATGGTCCTCTCATCTTAAGAGCTTAATGTATGTCTACTACGAGTATGAATAAAGCTTTATAAAGTTAATTTCTCATGCCTCATTAATACCTGTATTTTTCAAACAAGAACATTTCAAAGCTTTTACTTGATACACATTTTTGCTTGTTTTCCTGGTTTTCCTGAAGATATGGATCAATAAAGTACAAACGAATAAACATTTAATTATTCAAGTGTGTCTAATACTTGTAATGAGCATAAATGAAAAAGCAAACTTGTATTAGTTCTTTTCCTTATACGATCATGTCTGTCCTTATCTGATAATGACAGAAAAGTTGTAAATTGTTCTCCACCAGAATTGTTGTAACAAGTTATACAAACGTCTACTTACTTACTTGAGAATAAAAATACCAATATTGTTAATTAGTTATCCATAAGATTCCCATGATTCTAGAGCTGACAGAATATACTTATAAGTAGCTGCATATTTACACAATGAGAAAAAACTGACAACCAATTTTAATTATATATTCTTTATTGCGAAATGAGAAAAAAGCCGTTTGGAAATAATTGGCAATCCTTACTTTTTCTTGGGATGAACATTGACTATTTACAAACTAGTATTTAATTATATTATGTGCAATCTATTGTCTTATCTACAAACTTGTTTTATATTACTCCAGTCTCAGTTTTACTGTGCATGCAAAACAATTAAAAATACTTTGTTTGACGAGGAAAATGCATTCAACGTATTTTGTTAAAGTTTCCGTTTTTGTGGTCACACTTTGTCTCCTTCCACAATGTTCAAGGGGGAGGTCATTTATGGACGATGTGACGCTGACCTCCAAACAGAGAACTTTATTGGATGAGGTATCCCAACTAATCCCAAGTAAAATATTCTTCCGAGTTTGTATTAATCAAACATTTAATTTCAAATTTCAAACTTGAAGTTCAAAAAGCGTGTCTCCTCTCGACTGCCCCACGACTACATGCGTTCAGACATCTATTTGGTCAAGTTTCTCAGAAGTACGGTGGAACTTTGAGTTTGGTTTTGATTTAAAGTTTGTATGTTTTATAGCAAGAAACTTCAATTTGGAGATTGCAGAAGAGATGCTATTCAATGTAAAATTTAACCGAATTCCCATTTGACTTGCGATACTGTAATAATAAAATTATAATAAAATAGATGGTCCGATGGCGTAAGGAACAAAAAATGGACACTGCTAAAAATGAAGATTGGTCAGATTTTGAAGACCTTCTTCCCTTTTATACTGAGGGACGGGACAATACTGGAAGAACGGGTATTGGACACTTGTTAGTTTAATACATAATTGGCATCCATAATCTTCTTAATTTATGTTTCCATTGCAGTCTTATATTTTGACATTGGAGGGTTTGACCTCCGTAGTTTTATAATTCAAGGAAAAGGGCCAAGGGTAAATCGTTATCTAAATTACGCAATTGATACCGCTTGCACTCTTGTTCGAGATTTACAAGACAAGTACCAAAACATGACGCGCGGCCGTAAGTTACCAATAATTATAAAATGCATGCAACTTTTAATGTGACAATTATGGTTAACATTTGTTTTTCAGATTTGATTGTTAACATCGATGGCTACAACGTAATTGAGCATGGATGTTTAAATTTTAAGTGATACAATTAACGTCACTCGTGTATAAATTGACGTTTTCATTGTCATTTGCAGGCATTCCCGTAATCCTCAATATTGTGATAAACTACGAAAAATATTTCCCTGCATGCGCGGATAAGATTGTGCTTCTCAACAGTAAATACTTATAGTCTTTGCTCGAAACACAATTAAGTTCAATTTTATTTCAATTTCATAGCTCCAGCTTTATTCGAGCCTATTCTTCAAGCCCTCAAAAATTTAATGGCCCCTGACACACGGGAAGGTCTTTTAGTCTTTGGGACAAACAGAAAACTATATAGGGAAAAGCTCTCAGGTTGGATATTTTTAGGCTAAAATCAGCTAATATATTGTGTTTTATTGTGTTCTCAGGAGAATTTGACTTTTCCCAGCTTCCACCACAAATTGGAGGTAAGGGATCCAATTTTAACAACAATTATGTGTCCTTACACAAATGTTTGAATCCCTCAGGTACTAAAATTTACCAAGGAATGGATCCCAATGGAGTCTGATTAATACATAGCATCGTAAATGTGAATGTACAAACACTACAAACTGAATAAAGATATTCCATGAAAAAGTTTAACATTTTGAGAAGCTCGTTGTCTTTGTGCCTCACAAATTAGCCTTCTTCGGGATAGCGGGCATTGGCATCATATAATCGTATTCGTGTCTGTAAATTGTAACTTCGTTAGTATGTGTGAAATTGGTTGATCCAAATTAAATTTAGATTGGTAGTATTCTGAAGTTTGACTCATTCTAGTCTAGACTTGAGCTTTAAAATGGAAACGTTTAAAACGGTGAATGGGGTCCCTACAAAAATTGTTTGTTACGGAAAACATGTCGACGACCAAAGTAATTTGCAAGACGTCAAACACTTGATTCTCATCTTTCCGGGTAAGAGTTTTGTCAAAAAGGGAACAAAAGAGTTTTCTAATTGGTCCAATGCTGTCCACAGGGAATCCTGGAGTTATCGAATACTACAAAGAGTTTATGACAAAACTGTATGAAGGGATTTCAAAAAAGTATCCCAGTGTCCATATTCCTGTTTGGGGGATAAGGTACCATTTGGATATTCTGCAGTGTGTATTTGAGGATGTTATAATAATCATCTTAATTTATTATTAGTCACGCCGGACATCAAATGGATGACCTTCATCCCAATGAATTTCCATCCCTTTTGGGTAAATCATCATTTTCATACATAATCGGCTAATAATTTATAATAATTTACATTTCGACGATTAATAGATAACCAACATCTGTACAATCTAGATGGTCAAATCAATCACAAGTTTGAATTCACAAAAACTTACATTCCAAGCCATATAAAAGGTATTCATCATATATATTATTTTTAATAATTTTTAATAATTTTCATATGGATTTTAGTAATTGGTATCGGTCATTCCATCGGTTGTAAAACTTGGTCAGAGGTTCTAAACAAAATAGATCTGCATGGAGAGGACGAGGCCATAAAAATTCCACAAGTTTCAAAATGCTTCATGTTGTTTCCAACCTTGGAAAGAATGGGGACAACTCCCAACGGAAAACGGTTCACTGCTTTACTTCCGTTCCACAGTTTGATAGACCCATTTTTGAAGCTGATCATCATGCTGCCGTCTGTGATACATCGGGCATTTATTAATCTTTATTTTTGGGGGCGGGGTGTCCCCCAAACAATCATCCAAGCTTCTCTTCTCTTGTTCAACAATGACATTTACGAAAGAGTGCTCCTCATGGGCCGATGTGAAATGGATCAAGTTAAGGAACTGGATGAAAAGACCTTGGGACGAAATTTGGACAAGATTTTCTTATATTTTAGTAAAACTGACGGCTGGTGTCCTCTCGAGTACGTTGACCAAATGGCGACCAAGTTCCCAGAGATGAAATATAAAGTTTGCGACCGAGGAATTGAACATGCTTTTGTTATTCATCACAGCGAAGCAATTGCGGAAACCATTTGCTCACTAATCGATATTACTGCCTTGTAATCAATAAACCTGTGATGCGTTTAGTCTAAATCTAAATTTTGTAAAATTCAAATATTTGCATGTATTGTATTAATTCTATTAAATGTTGTAGATGTGTGCAGCAAAATAAAATTGAAATGTGATAATCTAAAATGAAGTAAAATGTAAGGTCTAAAAGTAAAATAAAAATCTAAATTTTCGTTTTGTATTATTTGTATATCAATTATTTATTTATTCATAACTATTCATCTGCAGCTTCCATTTCATTTTCGGCATCCGCTTTACTCGTTGAGATCGCATAACGAATAATATCTGTTAATTTTATCATTTTAATGTTAATATTAATTTTTCTTGCATTATCTTATTATGAATACCATCCAAAATAGAGTGGCCGAGGACATGTCTCCCAACAGCTTGTTCCGTTCTCAGTTCCAACCATTGTTTAAATGGAGAATCTTCGTCTTCAGTGCTTTTCTTATTTTCTTCTCCTACGACGACTTCTTTCAATGTTGCTGAAATTATGTCGTCGAAAAAGTGATTGACAAAGAGACAGACGGACGTCACTTCTCCGGCTTCTCTTGCTGCGGCCAACTTGTCCTTCTCTTCCCTGACATGTCTGTCGTCCTCTTCGATAATGACAGCTTGGCATTTTTGCAACATTTTGAGTCGTCCTAGTTCAGCAGTTTTTCTCCTGTCAAAAGCTCGTTGTTGGTCCAAAAGCATCTCCAGCTCATGCTCCATCATAAGTTCGACCAGAGCCTGTATTTAAACGTTTTAATTTAAAAATTGATTCCGTCCTATTTTCACCTGTTCAACGACCACCAGCGAAACGTCCCTAACTGCTTCTGCGACAAAGTCATCAAAAACAAAGAAATCACCCGGAAGAATCTGCGTGTCTTTGTCATCCCCTGATTTTGGAGTCCGCTCCTTGACAAGTCCTAACAGACGAATGTCTGCGTCTGCGGGTGGATCAGTTTGTGTTTCGAGGGTGTTAAATATTAGATCTTCATCCAATATCTCGACATAAGATCCCGTTTGACATGATATATGAGATTTTTCTGAATATGTTGACTTAGCTGTTGCTAATTCCAGTTTTTCTTCAGTATGATCATTTCTGTTTTGCGTTTTTGAGCTTTTAATCAGTTTTTTATTGACGCCTTTACATTTTTTATTGAGTCCTCTTAGGTAAAGTTGACAGACAGGATCTTTTTTTATCATCTCCATACAAGGGTAATATGGATTATCCTATTTTAATAAATTCCGTTATTTATTTCGCCATAAATGATTTGTATTACCCACATACGAGGTCCCAAATCCATTCCATAAATACCGTGTTTGACTCTTGGATCAATCATAATATTGCAGGGCTTTTTAATTGGTCTGTAAAATTTGCAGTTAAAAGGTATAAATTCAACTATTTAAATGAAATATAGCCAACGTTTTTTCCTTAGGATAGCGTTGCGGACACTTTATTTTTTGGGGGCCACTGGAAAAACGGTAAAGAGGAACGCCTGTATAATTTTCACAAAGTTGGACATTCATCCTGCTTTTTACTCGGGTGGTAGCCATTGTTTTCTAACCGTTCTTCAAACTATAATGAAATTATGATCGCGTAGTCGTCCTTTGTCAAATACGATTGCGACTTTGGAAATTGTCAAGGAACTTTTTGAGACTTTGGTTTTGAGAACGAGATTAGAAATAAAATTATGCAAACTTTATAAATTGGATTACGATAATTGTACCATTTTGTATTGTAGTCTATAGACAATTTGTAGATGTTATAATAAATATATGCGAATAATGTTTCTTAATCAATAGTTTAGTTAATTTCATAGCACTCCGTCGTTTATCATATCTTCAACGACGTCAATGAGTCTCTTGAAAACGGGATTTGTGCTCGAAATATCTTTGGGGTCCATTCCCCCCGAATTTGTATCTTCTTTCAACATGATATTTGTAACAATTAAACTTGTAAAAATGCCGTTGAAGTTTGCCCTGTGGAATCTGTACTTGAGAGAGTTCATGCAGAATCCTGGAAGAGTTGGGGTCTTCAAAATATCACAAAATTCTTTGAATTTATCATGATATATTTGAAGGAGGGTGTCCAAATGTCCTCTTCTCATCCCCCCACTTGTACAGGTGTAAATAAAATACGTGAGGTCGTTAACAATGCAAGCTTCTTGAGAAATTTGCAAGTCGACTAGTGCAACTTCCAAAGGTTTTCCAGCTTCGTCATATCGGAAAAGAAAATTGTTACTCCATGCATCTCCAAAGGAAATTATACGCCACGGCTCTGACTCTATACATAAATATCAAATAATTAATGGCATATCTTTAATAATAATGTATAATTATGACGATTTATACCATCTGAATCCTTCCCAAAACGTTGGGGATCTGGCTTTTCACGCAATAATTTTTCTAAGGAATCTGCCGACGCTCTGCCTGCAAAAAAATCCATAACTGAGGGGAAAACTGTCTTGAATCTGTTGGCTGCCGTTGTGTATTTATTCCCCTGACCAAATTCCTGGTCAAAAACTCGCTTGGCTTTCTTCAAGTTGACGTCAATTAAATAACTCCATGCAAAAATGTCTTTGTCGTCAAGTTTTGGGAGAAAGTAGGGAAACTTTGACGTAATGTCTGCTTCCACTTTATGACGATATGCGTGAGAGAGGGCGTGGATTTTTGCAAGCTCATTGATCACCAAAATACAGTGATCGAGGTCCAAACATTGCAAGCGGTTGGTCATTTTAAATCCATACGTCTTTTTAAGATCTTCCATTAATATGTAGTTATCAAGGGGGTCGATTGGCTCTTCCTTTTTTGCTTTCCCTGTAATAATATGCAATTTTAATTGATTGTGTAACAAATTACCGGATAGTCATCAATTAATTACCTGCAGAACTCTCAAAGTCAATGCATTGTCCATGGATGAAATGAGGGTATGGAAGTTGAATGATTTGGGCATCTTCCAGTCCAACAACTTCCCTTTGAAAGCGTCTCAATTCCGGAATCCATTCTTTGTAGATTTGAAGCTCTTTGTAAAAGACGTTGCTCTTGTTTGTGAATTCTTGAAATGCCGGATGATTTGGGTAACACTTCAAAATGAAATGTTTTTTCTTTCCCTTTGCAAAATCAACTTCGAGAGCAAATATTTGGCTCATGTAATTGTCCCCTGGACTGGACCCCAAAGAGACGCTGTGGGACAAAACTTCTTCTTTCAAAACTCCCACGAGAAAGTTTTTGGAGATCTCGACAGACTCTGACATTTTGTTTTGGGATCAAATTGGACACTGAGAAAGAGTTTGACATATCGCAAATATTTATATAGCTAAAGAATGGTAAGCAGGTGAGAGCCATATAAGGCAATGAATTGGTTTGTGTGCCATCCATTTTTTACTCCATTCGAACAATACAAAACAGATAAAAAATTAGTCACTCGCGTGCAGAATTAATAAATGTATGCAGGTTACAACAAAAATCTCAATTTCAATTTCAGATAAGGATTCAGTGCCTTAATATGTTAGTTTTTGGTGTATTCCAAAAATACCTTTTGTGCTGACCAATAAATGAATTAGAAACAAATTAGCATTATAACGCAACATATTCATTGTCGTAATCTCGATTTGAGCATAAAATTGTAATAAGAATTTTGGTTTTTGAGCATTTTCATGGACAATGCGCGGCATTAAAATGCGGGATTAATTTTTGTGTGCCATTCGCTTCCCAGAACTCGAGCGTTGAGGAACTGTCGCTCCATTATTTTGTTACATCAACTAAACAACAAATTATTCCGTTTGTTTGTGTCGTCTGAAGGTCATTTCGACAAAGGACAAAGGTACGCCTAGAAATATAATTTCAATTACAAATAATTCTAACAGCGCTATTAATTCTAGTTATAACGATGGGAGTAAAACTCGAGATGTTTTTTGTCTTCGCATTGTTCGTCGGCGTGACGTTGGGCAACCCCATCAACAATACGTTGTTGTCGCCAAGAACAAACTCGACTGGACCAGTTGAGACCGTGTCTACTTCATTGTGCATTGTTGGGACAAAACGCAAACAAGACCGTGACGACTCCAATCAAGGGACAGAGCGCAAACAAGACCGTGACGACTCCAATCAAGGGACAGAGCGCAAACAAGACCGTGGCGACTCCAATTAAGGGACAGAGCGCCAACAAGACCTTGACGACTCCAATCAAAGAGCAAAGGGCCAACAAGACCGTGACGACTCCAATCAAGGGACAGAGTGTCAACAAGACCGTGTCGACTCCAATCAAAGAGCAAAGGGCCAACAAGACCGTGTCGACTCCAATCACGGGACAGAGTGTCAACAAGACCGTGTCGACTCCAATCACGGGACAGAGTGTCAACAAGACCGTGTCGACTCCAATCACGGGACAGAGTG